>JAVLUZ010000590.1:0-23322 GCA_036768485.1 Mermis nigrescens
CACCTCTCAATAAAGCTGAATATTAATGTAGATAAACGCAATGTGCTGAGACGTGTAGCCCTTAGAAAGTACGTTATCATAGGCAGTACGTCACATACCTATGTATAATATAGGTAATCCGCTTTCTTTTTTTATATGTTTACCAAAGCGAGATGCGAATTTTGCATGCATCCCCCTACAGCTATGACTGGACACTCCTGTATTGTGAGGTTTTTTAACAGATAAGTAGTGATGTAACAGATCCAGATTTTTACCCAGATCCAGATAAAGATCGGGTTCAGATTTTCTGGCAGATTCAGATCAAACAACTAGATCAGAAAATAACCAGATCCAGATCGTTTTGCCAGATCAAAATTTAATAAGATACAGATCCAGTTAAAAATTTTTTGTGCATCAATTTGTATTGCTAAAAAGGAGGGCGTAAAGCCCCTGAGCCCACATGGATTGGGGGTCTCGGGTGGCGGGACTAATATATCAGCTCCACTCAGCGGGATCTTGAGGCAGAGCCGAAGAAAATTTGAATTTGAGAGCTTTTAAATAAGAATGACATCAGTAGAAATTGTCTAAAAAGTAAAAGCGCACAAGTTTAGACTTGTACCAATGGGCTTGAGTCAACCAAAAGACAGTGCAGTCTGCTTACAAAAACATTAATCCAAATTACGAATGCAATTTTTTAACAAACTATACATTGCCTAACAACACAAAATGCAATACTATGAAGAATCCTGCTTAATTTTAATTCAACAAAGAAAAACGCTATTAAAATTCATGAAAAATAACAGATGCACCTACTAAAACCATATGTACATGTTCAGCATAGAAATTCTGAGGGGTCAAGGTCACATTTTTTTAACATGAAAAAGAGATAAAAATGGCCCATGGGCACCAAAACCATTGTTTTTAGACGTTCCTCGATGTCGCGCATCCAGTTAAATAACTTTTTCAAAAAAAATTTTTCGAAAAAAATCAGAATTTTCCCATTTTTAGGCAAGAATGTCTCTCAAAGGTCAATTCTGATCAGGCACGTAGCTGGCCCTCCTATTATGGGGGACCAACACCGATTTTGGGGGTCTAGCCAAAAGTAGCACAAAATGACATGTAAAAAGTCCTATTTTTCCGGTTTGTTCTGGATTTTGGGGGGTCCGGACCACACCTGGGCATGGGGTTTGGGGGGTATGCACCCCTCAGAAACCAAAATACCCCCCCCAGAAATCATAATACCCCCCCCCGCAGAATTCAATTTTTGAAAATTTTTTCCGTCCGTTTTTTCGCAATTTTTTGATGCCAATGGATAGTGCTTGATGAGAAACGTCGAAAAATGGTGTTTTTATCGCCACACTACCATTTTTAAGGCCATTTTTTGACCTTCAAAAAAATCTTGCACTCCCCCCAGAATTTTCTTGCTGCCCACGTATGGTCCGGACCCCTATTCCCCCCACAGCGATATGTGCATGATTCTGAACCTACCTACCTACAGCAAATCGTAAAGAGAAAGAATACTGTCGCGCAAAAATAACTTTCCGATCTGTTTAACCAGATATAACTTGACTAAACAGATCCAAATCCAGATAAAGATTGGGGTCTGATTTTCTGGCAGATCCAGATCCAGATCAGATAACCAGATCAGAAAGCAACCAGATCCGGATCCAGATTATCTGGATCTGGATCTCAATCTGGATAAAAGGATCAGATCCAGATGATCTTTACATCACTACAGATAAGTAATAAAAAAATTCAATGTAGCCATTTTTTATTTTATTACACTCTGACCTAGTGTGTAAAGAACGTGTGAAGTTTTACTGTAACGTTATAACATGCATTTTTCAAATTTTGGTCGGTCACACGACATTCCTAACTCAGTTTGCAGTCCATATAATCTGGTTTTGATCAAGATGTAGACAAATGAATAGGCTCAAAACAACTTTATTTTTTTGAAAAGTGACTTATTCCCAGAGTGGCAGTGTAAAGAGTGTAAAGAATCTGGGGGTGAACTTCGGACTTACTTAAGTTCGGACAAAGTCTGAACTAAAAATTCTTATTGAAATCGCAAAGGTCAGATTTAGACAAATATAATCTAGCAATAAGTAAGTTCATTGACCTCATTGTATTGGTCTTGTATTAACTTTGTACTTGTGTATGATTTCAATAAACATTTGTCAATTTAGACCTTTTGCAAAAAATGTCCTTTTTCTGGCATAAAGTATGTGGGAGCCCTACTAATATCCCATCAGGGGATCGATACAGTAAAATGTAAATTAAAGTCAGACTAACATTAATCAAGAATACTCTTGAATTGAGTCTTATGATAATACGATAAACGGTGACAAGTGAAACAATTACTATTAGCATATACTTAATTCTATTTTACCGGACAAGTATCTCATTGATTTTTATAATGAAAATTAGGGAATATTTTAGAAACTGAAGGCATAGCCATGAGTACACACATTGCAACAATGGCTACTCGCGTATGGCTATGTTAACCGATACAGTACTAAGCTGTTTTCGGCATGGCTTATGCAAACTGCTAAAACTAGTTTGCCACGTGTAAATCTCGTAGTTACACTCCCCACGTTTTGAAAGAAAAATTCGAAACAACGTAGCGATTTTTTTGGGGCTACTGACGTCTACAACGCCTGAACACGAGCGAACGTAAAAACGAAAATAAAAATAATGATAAAATAATGATAACGCCAACGCATGGCATTGTTCGCGCTCGAGCAACACTCTCAATGAAGCTAATTCTTGCTTCAGCTCATCAACTTGCTTGAGCAACTCTTCCTTTCTTTTTCCACAAAGTTCTTGCGCCCAAAGTTGTACCTTTTTGCACGCAACTTTGGCGCCTTGCCTCCGTTCAGTTCTCGGAAGGAAACTTTTTGAGTTGAAAATGATTTTTAGATTGGGTGTAAAAACCCCTTGTCCGTTAAAGAATTAACATGTTAATAGTAATACCGTTATTTGAGCAAAAATTTAAGACACAAGATTATGAGGCAAAATTATGCGTGAGCAAAAAATTAAAGACATAGACGAATTTAAAATACGAGGTAAATTAAAAACGAGGAATGTAATTATGCGACAATGACAAGAAAAATAAGCACCAGAAATCAAGAAATTACAGTGACATTTGGATGCGAAAAATGTCAAACAACAAGAAAAAATAACGTAATGCGAAAAAGTCCTGGAATCCACATCAGGAAAAAACAAAAAAAAATGAAGAAGCTGCTGGTCGAGTCGACGGCTATCACAGAATTTATAGTTTTGAACTTCAGAGTTCAATAACGATCCTGATAATTGGGTTTCAACCCACGAAATTTGTCGCGAGCGATGCGGAAAACGTTTGTGGTTGGAGTCCGTGTCGCGACGCGTATTTGAATGCTCCCTTTCATGATTTGGTGATGCGTTGCGACCACACATGGGCGTGGGGGGTTTGGGGGGTATGCACCCCCCAGAAGTTGAAATACCCCACAGAAATCAAAATACCCCCAAGAAAATTTTTTTTGCTTTTTTAACAATTTTTTGATGCCATTGGATAGTGCTCGATGAGAAACGTCGAAAAATGGTGTTTTTTCGCCATACAACCACTTTTAAGACCATTTTATAACCATTTAAAATTTTTTCACCCCCTCCAGAAAAGTTTTCACTTCTCCCCCAGAATTTTGGTGCTGCCCACTTATGGTTGCGACCATAGGTGGGCAGCACCGAAATCCTGGGGGTGAAAAATTTCTGGGGGGGGGGGGGGGGGTGGAAAAAATTTTCAAAGGTCAAAAAATGGCCTTAAAAATGGTGGTATGGCGAAAAAAACACCATTTTTCTACGTTTCTCATCGAGCACTATCCAATGGCATCAAAAAATTACCAAAAAGCAAAAAAATTTTCTTCTGGGGGGGGTATTTTGATTTCTGGGGGAGTATTTTGATTTCTGGGGGGGGTATTTAAACTTCTGGGGGGTGGATACCCCCCAAACCCCCCACGCCCATGTGTGGTTGCGACCATACAAATGTTGACATAAATTACGATGGGGATCAACAGGTCAATCGTCATCCTTGTCTTCATTGTCGTCATCATCCGCGTAATGACGCGGTGTCGGCAAAACCAGCCTGGAATATGGTTCTGGCGTGAATCCATATGACTGTTTGCGAGACGTTTTGCGCGAACGTTCCTTGGGCTGCGTACATGGCCACGGTTGGGGCAATAAAGGCTCTTGTTGAGGTGGTGGTTGTGAATAGACCTCGGTGGCTTGGTGGCTCTGGTGTGATGGTGGATAATACGATTGATCTTGTTGTTGTCGTTGATGTGATTGCGACCGACCCTGATTAGTTCTGCGATTTGACTGTGATTGTTGACAATATTCGTGAGGCTGCTGCTGTCGCGAGCGCAACATATGACCAGCATCTGCCTGTGAATACGTTTCAGAATGTGAGCACAATACGGAGTACTGTTTTTGCCACGGTTGGGTCTGCAGATGCGATTGTGTCTGTGCATATGGTTTATTTGTGGTTTTGATTGTGTCTGTGATAATGATTGTGAATGCGGCTGCAATTGAACGTGCAATTGCTGAGACGACTGCTGATCTTGCCACCTAGCGCCTCTGTGGCCAGCACTAGCTTGCAATTTTGCGCGTACTTCTGCGCGAACAAGCCTTTTCATGCATTCTTTTTCCAGATTTTTTAAACGACGCATTGTGCGATCAGATTTTGTATCGTAAAATTTGTTTATTTGCCGACAATGTTTGTCTTCCAGCATTTGACAAATGCCTGAGGCAAGAGTAAGCGAGCCGGCGCAATGCAAGCGCGTCACATGCTGTGGAAGTTTGGGAACGAGAGCTTATCTTTTGCAATGTTCAATAACCATGCGTGCTTTTTGCATTTTGATTTGTGCCGGTATGGACAGATCAACTTCTGGCCTTATAAGGTTTGCCATAGACCCATGCAGATCTTGCAAAGAGGCCTGTCGTCTATCCTTGCGGATTTTTTCTAATTCCACTGGCAATCTGTGTTTTAGGTAAAAAGCCGATTTTTGGCGATTTTTTAACCAATCAAATTGCACTAAAACAGTAAATGGCGGATTGGTTTGGAGCCGAATGGTCCACATTGTGGTATGTAATTTGGCTCGATTTTCAATCTGCTCAGCCAATTCCGGGAATTCCGGAAAAGCATCAATTGGCGTTGGCGTGTATGAAGGGCCAAGGAAGGCCACATGCAACATGTGACGCAGCAGCTCAACCATGCGCCAAGCTATGGTGGTACTACCATAGGCGAATGCAAAAAAGTGGAACCTTCTGGTCCAAGAATGCCAACAGCACTTTCACGTGCATAATGTCTATTAATGGAAAAATTGGCATTAGTCGATATTCCAATTCGTTTTCGGCTTGGGATTGTCGAAAATTTTGAAAACATTGATCATTTGGCGCATAGAAACCAACAATGGCGCTAAATGATCCGGTGCTGGGTACATTTGGTGCGGCAAAACTTCTGGTCAAATGTTCAGTGCTTGATTTTGTTCACAATGCTTGGAGGTTCGAGGTGTTGGTGAATGACCAAGTACTCCAACTGAACTTCATATAGCATCATACCAGTGGTTATGAAAAAACGATTGTGCACAAAATAATCGTCTGGGTAAAACAGGTATTGGAAAACGCTTAGTTGCTTAATAAGACACGGCAATGGCCCACATTCAACATCTATCGCTGGGTTGTGCAATTGATGTCCAAATCACGGGGCGCTGAGATGCGCTAGCAGTGGACGAACGACACAAGTGAGCTGCATAGACGTTAAATGAATTTGTGCGAGGTCTAACAGCTCGTCGTACATGAGCAATCCTTCTCTTTTGCCCAAATAGGTGCATAAATTGTGCAAAACGTCAGGGACAATATATAGCAAGGAAGATCACGGCTCAAAGTTTCCATCATTTGGAAGAAGTGTGTCATTTAACACAAGCGATTTTGCTGCTGTGCACTTTGTTCAGCTGCTGCGTGTTCACAAATAGCTTGTGTGGAGGAGGTGTATTGTCCGCATTCAACGGTATATTTTGGATACCCTGTGGCTGTGCGCACACGATAGTATCCGATATACCTGTCATGGAAGAACTGCTCCCAATCATACTCATTCCTTGCACTCAATTTGGACAAACCATCGATTAAGGTGCGATTATAATGTTCCACAAGACCATCACACTGGGGGTGATATGGGGTCATTAAAATTTTTTGAAGGTTTAATAGTTTGCAGACCTTGAAATTAGGGCCGATGTAAAGTTCGAACCCTGATCTGTAAAGAATTTTTCGGGTACTCCATAACGTGGGATAATTTCTCTTAGCAAAAGATTTGCAATAGTTGTTGCTTTTATATCAGAAAGAGCAAAAGCTTCCATGTATTTGGTAAAATAATCCATAAAAACTACAATTTGGTCATTACCGGAGGGGGATCGCAGCATATGCAAGCAATCACACGCAATAAAGTTCAAAAGGCGCTGATACTTCGATTTGCAGTGGGACAGATGTAGAATTTAATGTGACCTTACGTTGTAAGCACACATCACAATTCTTACACCATGCGATCACATCATTTTCCATATGCGGCCACCAATAACGCATTTGCATGGCGGGTAGAATTTTTTGCAATGAAAAATGTGCTCCAAAAATAGAGTCATGAAATTTGGTTAATATGACACGACACAATGATTTTGGTATTACGATTTGATGCACGATGGTTGGCGAACGCTTAGGTTGAAAACAACAAAAAAGAATATTGTTTACAAGAAAAAATTTGTCACAATATTTTTTTTGTTGTTAAATCATTCAATGCGATGCAAATTTTATGTAGTTTGTCATCGGCACGCTGCTCTGCAAGTAAATACGCAGGCGTTAGCATCTCAGCTTTTTCTGCATCAGTGAGTTGAATGCGTTTGTGAAACGTGGGAGGTTTAGAATTAGTTGGATTGATGGGTGCAATAGGGTAATTAGCTTGTGCATTAAGATTATTATTTGGCACACTAGGCGTATTATCGCGCGGTTGGTCAGGTGGAACCGATTTGTTCTCAGATTCAGAATCTTCCAAGTCTAAATTTGTGATATTATTGACATTTTTGCACTCTAGTTTATATTTGCATTCTGCATGATCGTATTTAGGATGTTGTGATAATAGATCCGCTCTGCAATTATATGCGCCAGGAACATACACATTTTTGATTTTTCGTAATTTGAGAATTTGAGATTTGTAATTTGAGAATTAATTTGAGACCTCAACGGCGTAAACGACTCAATGGGTCTTTTACGTTTACTAGACAAGTTAAAGCTTGATGATCAGTTTTTACAATGAATTTTTTACCATATAGATAGTGTCAATAATGCTTGATGGCTCACACCACTGCTAGCACTTCCTTCTCCTATGTAGCATGATTACATTTGGCAGAATTTAGCATGCAACTAGCATAGCTAAGAATAAAACGATTTTTTTGATGGTAAGTGTTTTTGAGTCAAAATAGCACCTAACGCATAGTTGCTTGTGTCAGTTGTTAAAATAAACTGGTGCTCTCCGTCAAATTTTGGTAAATGCAAAATAGGTGGAGAAGTAAATGCTTTTTTAAGAAGCTCAAAAGCAGTTTGGTGTTCGGCCTTCCAGCAAAATTCAACATCTTTGCGAAGAAGATGAAATAATGGTTTAGCGATTTTAGCAAGATCTTTAACGAATTTCTTAAACCATTGGACTAAACCAAGGAATTT
The DNA here is from genome assembly GCA_036768485.1 of Mermis nigrescens. Lineage (NCBI taxonomy): Eukaryota > Metazoa > Nematoda > Enoplea > Mermithida > Mermithidae > Mermis > Mermis nigrescens. Next base: position 7,717 of record JAVLUZ010000590.1, read on the forward strand.
CTGCAAAGATTTAACAGTTTACGGTACGGAAACGCGACTAAATCTGCGACTTTAGACATGTCAGGAGCGATGCCCAGCAAACTTCTGTTATAGCCGAGAAATTTTACTTCGGCATGAGCTGAGATGGCATTTATCAGGGTTAACCCATAAGTTCGCGTTTTGAAGTGCAATGAAGACATTTTCAAGATCTTTTAAATGATCTTTGAATGTGCGCAAAAAATGATTATATCATTGATATAAACAAGGCAAGATTTCCAATTAAGACCTGCAAGCACAAGCTTAATTAGCCTCTGAAAATCTGCGGGTGCGTTTTTTAAACCAAAAGGTGAGACTTAAAATTCGTAATGGCCAACAGGGCATATAAATGCAGTTTTTTCGCGATATTTATTATTGAGAGGAATTTGCCAGTAACCGGATTTTAGATCTAACGTGCTAAAGTATGCGGCAGAGCCTAAGGTATCAAAATAATCGTTGAGTTGAGGAAGAGGATATACTTGCGTTTTAGTTACATCTTTTAAACAGCGATAATCAACAACAGGTCTTAGGGAAACGTCCTTTTTTCCTATGAGAAATAATGGACTTGCCCATGGACTGGTCGTGGGCCAAATAATTTTATCAGCAAGCATTTTATTTATGATTTTTTGCATAAATTCTCTTCTAGAATGCTCAACACGATAAGTTTTTCCAACAATGGGCGGATTATCCCCTGTATCAATATGATGTTTCATCAAAGGGGTACGTCTGAGAGGCTCATTTTTTAATGCAAAAATGGAGTCATATTTTAAGCAGAGTTCACAAAAAAACGGTGGAGCCGTTTAAAGCTTTATTTATTGATGCAAAAAGCTCAGGTGTCCTAACATCAAAATTTGAGACGGGACACAACTTTGGCGTCAGAGGTTAAAGAACCTATTATATTGCCAGAGTCAATGCGAATTGGCGCTTTGGAGATGTTACAAACGTGAACAGGAATTATAGGTTGCGATCATAGGTGGGCAGCACTAAAATTCTGGGGGGGGGGGTGAAAAAATTTCTGGAGGGGCTGAAAAAATTTCTAAAGGTCAAAAATGGTCTTAAAAGTGGTCGTATGGCGAAAAAACACCATTTTTCGACGTTTCTCATCGAGCAATATCCAACGGCATCAAAAAATTGCTAAAAAAAGCAAAAAAAATTTTTTCTGGGGGGGTATTCTGATTTCTGGGGGGGGTATTTTAACTTCTGGGGGGTGCATACCCCCCAACCCCCACTCCCATGCCCATGTGGTGGTTGCAATGCATTGACTATAGATGGAGCAACAAAGAGTGAAGTTTTTTCCATGAAATCGGGATTTGGTTCGAGATAACGCAACATCAAAATCGCAAGAACCATGACTGATATAGCCAGGTGTGATTAATTCATGCCGAGGTTGTATAATTACAGGCTCAGGCAGCGAAACATGCACACACACAACACCAGAGGTAGTTGTGATGGGTTTTGCGTGAAATTGTGATTTTTCATATGATGATAATAGATTAATTTTTATGCCATTTATAAAAGCACAACGCTCAATAGGATTGACCCACATTAATGCGGTTTCACAAAAATCATATCCCAAGAGCATGTCTTCCGGCAAATGATCTATTATAGCTACTATGGTAGAGATAGATTGCTCAGCGATAGTGAGAGTCATATTTACTTTATATCGTACGACTGCGCTTATTTCGCCTACGCCATAGACAACTTGTGAGACTTGTTTAGGCGGTAAGTTAAAACCAAGATGTAAAAATGCAGATGTGGTCATCATGGTGACCTGTGAACCCGTATCAATGAGAGCAGGTACGTCTGTGCCATGAATTTTAACAAGAATAGTGGGCAAATTTGTCCCAGCATGGCTTACGATTGGTATATTCGGATTGATGGTTTTAAGAGGAGGCGAATTTATTTTTTCATAAATTGCGAGATGATGCTGTAAGCGCTCGTACTCTTCAAGAAATTCTTGCAATGCAAATAAATTAGAACGCATGCTAGTTTCTAGCCCTTTTGCAGTAAATGTGTTTACATCATTAGGAGACGTAAGGGTTGGCTGCAGTGGGGGCGAATTTACGGTGGGTTGGTGATCCACAGTATATGTGACATATGGGCGAATAGAACCATTATTGTTGCGATAGTTCGAATTATAATATGTTCCACACTGTTTGTTAGGAAACTGAACAAAAGGTGCGTTTTGTCGCGATTGATTTGCATAGCAATTATTGTAACGCAAATTTTGATAATTGACACGCAAATTTTGATGGTAATTGTTATGATTTTGCCTAAAATTCGGTCGTGCTTGCTTAGATTCAAAGCGATTATCATTATTTGCATAATTCGATGAATGATGTTGACTCGAGTTACGAAATCGCGATTGAGAATAATGTTCGATTTTGCGAATTTGAATGCGAAGGCGAACGATTTCTGTGCAAAAAAGAACGCAACTGGCTGTGATTACGAGCCATGGAACTGTTATTATTTCGATCAGACTGAATATTAGTATTATTATCAGACGATTCTTGTCGCTTGACGCGTGAAACATTCTTTGTAGATATGACCTATGCGCTTGCAAAAGGTGCAATACTTACGAGAAGAATTTTCTGGTTTTTCAGCACGCGATGAGCGATGAAACGTTTTTTGTTGCAAGCAATCTGGCTCATTTTGGTTAGACGCGCAAAATGTATCTTTAGGTATTGCGCCTCCTATAGGGGCGGCTGTTACCGATACGTATGGTGTTACTGCTTTTTTGTCATCCGCAAATTCCTTATTCACGAATTCAGCATTTAGTGCGTGATCCAAAAATTCAGCCAGCAATGCTCTAGGTTTTTTATGATATGCCTCTTTTGATATGTTAGGTAACAAGCCTTGCTTCAATTGATGTCACAACAAATAATTAAAATGATGAGAGTCGACTTCAAGATAAGGGTCGGCTTTTATTAACTCTTTGTGAAGCGTGAGATAATAAGCTTTAACCGATTTGTTAGGCTGCTGTTTATGTGTCAAAAAACGATTGAAAAGCGTTTCGGTGTCCAAAGGACAAAATTCCGCTATTAACGCTTGTTTCGATTTGGAATAAGATTGTTTTATATCAGCAGGTAAGAAATGGAATAAGCGCGACGCATAGGGATCGAGAAATGATGACATAAATTTCACGCAATCCGATTTATTGATATCATAGGTATCAGCGAGCGACTCAAATTCTGCAAGATATGCTCGTATATCTGTTTTATCGGCATTAAAAATTTTTTATTTGCGATTGCGACTTGCATTTGTGCTATGAAAGGTCCGCAATTTAAAGAATCAGCGAAGATGTGATTTGCTGTACGAACCGCCGGATGAAGAATCCAAATTATGACAATGATGACGTCGGCGCAATTTACTTTTGCGACGCAAGCGATGACTACGTGGACAATCGTAGCTACTCGTCGAGCTTTTGTCAGAAAACTTTACAAAACGTCTCCTTGTAGGTGACTCAGGTAAAGGCGCGGATTCATTTTGCACAATAGCAGATTCGTTATTTATGCCAGATAAATTTATTTCGAGCGGTTGCATTTCGATATTTGAAGAATGCAAAATAGGGTTAATAGGCGGTATTTTGAGATTTGCAGGATTTGGTACATAGTTATTCGGAAGTGTTTCGCCATTAGGCGGAAAATATTGCAGCAGTGGAGGCTGTAAGCGCTGCTGCGAGTTCGCATTCAAAGAATTAGGTACGAAAGAAGGTGCATTACGATTTAAAGACAGCAACGGCCGAGATCGCGATGTCTGCAAAATCGATGCCGACGGCTGCGAAATCGTTGGTATATATTCCGAAAAACCCAAGTTTTGCACTGGTTGCAAAACCGTGTTTAAAGGATTTTGTGATAACTCAGATGTTTCAGGCGCACGATTTGTACAATTTTGTGTGACAGTTTCTTGAGCAATTTCCGAAGGTGACCGAGAATTTGATGTACGGTTGCCAGTGGACAACATAGAAGATGCGCGATGCGTACTTTCTGCATGATTCGCATTTTGTGCATTAAATTCAGAAAAATTTTCGCTCATCAATAGAGTGGTTAACGCGCTCAGACGGATTACTTTCAGTGCAATTCGAAACTGGTTGTGGTTTAAGCAATTTGCCTAATTCCACACGCAGTTTACGCATTTCATCCGAATTTTCTTTTTTATCTTGATTTACGTGCGTAGAAAGGTCCAAAAATTGCAAATGAATAGCTTGTAACGCTTCCAAGATAAGGTCATTAGTCACGCCAGAATTAGCACGAGCATTATCGGCATTTCTGGCTTGGACTATTATTACTCTCTACGTCAGAATCGGCGTTATACGGCTCCGAACTAGTTTCACGGTTATTTGCCATGTTAAGGGTAGTCGTATTATCAATAATTGTATTATTTGATGAATTATCGGCATTAGGATTCGCAATTTGATTGATGCGCGATTGTGTATTACCCAGTATTAACTCGTCGTCAGACTGTGTAGTGCGCGCAGTATTTAACAACGGGGGTAATTGATCATTATTTGCATTACTATTTGCATCCTTTTTATTTGCATTGTTACTCGCATTATTACTCGCACTATTCGAGTCAACAGGCGCGGTATTTAATTGACGAGTCAAAGTAGATGGCATAGCAAGGTTTTTTCAATTTAGCAGGCGGTGTTCGCAAAATTTTCTTCCCTGCCATTTTTGGGTATCAAAAACGTCCAAAAATATAGCCTTGGGTAAGAAAAATTTCAGTACGTCGAAATTTTGCCAAAAATAAATGTTTCGAATTTGACCTTTTGTCGTTTCGAAAAACAGGGTTCTTTCACGTGAATAGTATTTGCTTACGTGAAGCAAGCTATACCTGACGTGAGAAAAACAAAAAGATGTAGGCACTAAGCCTAAGGCGCAAGCGAATGTATGTGAAGCTATAAAAAGACGTAGGTAAAAACCTAGGTAGCAAAAATTCGTCGTCGAGAGAGAAAAATGATGAATCGTCGCCTGAGGGTCAACGTTTATAGAAAAATGCGAGCGTGAAAGCTGCCTTTGTCGCCAGAGGGTCGACGGAAATAGAAAAATAATGATGACTTTACCACAATACACAAAATCTTTACCACGGACGCTTACTTAAATGCGCACTGCCACGATCGCGGTCAATACTGACAACAAGGACAAACAAAATGTTACACATATTTAGATGGCCAAAAATAATGATTTTTGGATCGAAAAATAAATTTTAGATGACTGATCAGTCCGGCTGTAGCTAGCAGCCTCAAAGAGGGACTATCCAATGTAAATACAGAGCCGCCCTATGTTTACGGAATCAACGTAGGGATGGATGTATTTGCCTTTGGGACTTACTTAGGTACTTAAGTACTTAAATCTGCTCTCAGCGCTGGCTCCGATCGCATAGTCAAATACAACTTCGATCTTCTGAACCCTTGTAGACCTACGGCGTCGACTCCCTCAGCCCTAATATTGCTGGCTGCTTCTTGTCGGGAGTCTTCAGCAGCTACGCCCTAGATCCTAGAAGTACCTACCTAGATCCCGGAATTGCCGCGAAGGTCAGTTGACCTATCTCAACTCAGCTCAAGTTGATTAATTAACTTCTTTTCGAGGTTCGAATCAAACAGAAATGTTTTGGTTCCTAATTCGTGTAGCACAATGAAATTTGAAAACAACACCAACGAGCTCTAAGCTGATCAGTCATCATAAATGATTAAATAATATTTTTGACCAATTTTAGAGTTGAGAAAAGAATATTGAATTTTTGAACGAAATAAATAATCACACGGAATTTACCTATTCCTTTCCACCAAAGCTCAGAAATCCTCGACGTTCGTAGGCTAACCGACCTCACCCTCGATATACAACACCCCTGGGTGGGTTTTCTATTTTATTTCAGCTATATACACACGGCCTTGTGCCGGGAAAGAGAAAACAAAATTCGCTAACGAATAAAACGAGCAAACGATAAAATCGTCAATACGCCAACTCCACCTAATATCCCATCAGGGGATCGATACAGTAAAACATAAGTTTAAGACAAACTAACATTAAACAAGAATACTCTCGAATCGAGTCTTACGATAATATGATAAGCGGTAACAAGTAAAACAATTACTATTAGCATATACTTAATTCTATTTTACCGGACAAGTATCTTATTGATTTTTATAATGAAAATTAGGGAATAGTTGAGAAACTGAAGGCATAGCCACAAGTACACATATCGCAACAATGGCTACTCGCGTTTGGCTATGTTAACCGATACAGAACCAAGCTGTTTTCGGCATGGCTTATGCGAACTGCTAAAACTAGTTCGCCACGTGTAACTCTCGTAGTTACACTAATAATGAACTTGAGTCTGACTTTAGACTTAAGTCGCTATATTGAAACCGGCCCCAGATTGTCAATAATTAGGTTTAATAATTTTTTAGTGTGATTGTATGAATTAACTTCTTTGATAATTATCTGAGAATAGATTTGATATTATTGAGAAAATACGTATAAATATGTAAGCCTTATGACAAGCTAACAAATAATGATAGGTGAGGCTTGATGACACAGGCGACCATTGAACAACTGAAATGGACGCGACGTTACGCATAGCAAAATGCAATGAACAACAAATTGACGCGACGAAATAAACGGATTTTGTACAGAAATCGACGCGGTGAAAGATGCAGCGCTATCTTATTATCAATAATCGATGCGAATCATTAATAATAATGACGGGAAAAATGAAAAAGGACGCTATAAATATTTTCTGCAAAAATTAAAATAGCACGAAAAATGAGAAAAAGGCGAAAAAGCGTGCATTACAAAAAATACATTTTGTCAGTGATGTACAACATAATATTTGTATAAAGCTTAATTATGTACGTGACGACACGTTATACAATGGACCTTGAAATAATGCAGACGGGGAGATAATGCACAATACCCACTGGCGCTCTGGATGTAGTTCGAAGCGGGACCCTAGGAGGGCATTGGTTTAAGGATAGCCTATGCTTAAGCATAGGCGGCAGTTGGTATACCCAAGAATTGGGGTACTAAAAACTGGGGTTGTGGGCTAGGCTGGAACTGAAAATTAGTGTGCCCAAAATTTTGGAAGGTTGACCGAAACCACAAAAAATTGAGTGTTCTAAAGTTAGTTGGGGAGTGAACCCCGCCTAGGGGAGGGGAGGGAAAAGGGAGCTTCTAAGCCTGGAAGCAAAGCCTATGCTAAGCCTGACTGAGCCTAAGTGTAAACTGAACCTAAGTGTAAACTGAAATCCTCCCCAAACAACGTGTCCTGTGCTTACTCGGTCACCAGCCCGAGTTAGAACTAAGATTAATTACTATCGCTTTGACTTTTTCAGGTCGGCGGATAAAGCAATCGTTGAGACGAATCATATGAATTGTAACTACGAGAGTTACACGATTGCGAACTAAGTAGGTAGCAGTTCGCGGTAGCCATTAACATAGCCATTACGAGGTAGCTATTGTGCAATAATGTACTGTGGGCTATGCCTTCAGTTTCCTATCTTTTCCCAAACTTTCATTATAAAAAAACAATAAGATACTTGTCCGGTAACTTGCGGGATTAAGTATATAATAAGAGGTAATTGTTTTATGCGTTACCGCTCATCTTAGTTTAGAATATTCGTTGTGAGCTAAAAGTAATTTTGTCTTATGTTATTTTAACGTAAGCTTTCGTTTACTGTAATGATCCTATGAGATCATCTTTTTGGATTGGTTGACATACGATTTGATCGTCGAGTACGTTTTGTTCGTTTTTGTCGTTATTTTGCTCCCGGCACAAGGCCGTGTATATATTGTTAGAGATAAAATATAAAAACCTACCGGGGTCTCTCTATACCGAGGATGAGGTCGGTGTTCCTAGTCGTCGAGGATTTCTTGATAATTGGTGGAGGAATAGGTAAAATTTTGTGTGATTATTTATTTCGTTCCAAAAAGTCCTTATATCCTTTTCTCAATCCTAAAATTTGGTCAAAAATATTACGCAATCTTTTTATGATGATTGATCAGTCTAGAGCTCGTTGGTGTTGTTTTCAAATTTCATACGCGCCACGTACATTAGGAACCAAAAACATTTCTGATCGGTTCGAACCCAGAGAAGAACTTAATTCATCAACTTGAGCTGGCGGATGGAGATAGGTCAAACTGACCTTGCGGCAATGCTAGGATAGGTAGGTACTTGTAGGATCTAGGGCGGCGCTGCGGAGGCTCCCTGACGAAAGTGCGGCCCAGCAATAATGAGGGCTGAGGGAGTCGCGCCGTAGGTCTGCAAGCATACGTGGGCGGCAAGAAAATTCGGGGGGGTGCAAGATTTTTTTGAAGGTCGAAAAATGGCCTTAAAAATGGTGAGTATGGCGATAAAAACACCATTTTTCGACGTTTCTCATCAAGCACTATCCATTGGCATCAAAAAATTGCGAAAAAAACGAAAAATTTTCAAAAATTGAATTCTGGGGGGGGGTAATTTTGATTTCTGGGGGGGTATCTTGGTTTCTGGGGGGGTGCACACCCCTTGGGCCTCCCACGCCCAGGTGTGTCTACAAGGGTCAGAAGGATCGAGGTTTCTTTGGTTAACCACGCGATCGGGGCCGAAAGGCGGCTGAGGAAGCAGATTTATGTACCTATGTACCTAAGTAAGTCCCGAGAGAGTTGAATCCGTCCGTGTCCTACGTTGATTCTGTAGACATGAGGGCACCCCAATAGTATTTAAAGCGGGACGAGTCGACTAAACTAAGACTAAGGATGCCCACCCATATAGCGTATCTTATGCTATGCAGCATAAAATTAGTATCTAAAATGGATTTTCGTGATTTGTCAAAACATATCGTGAATACTGCCTCTCCCAGACACGCCGCAAGCATTTTTATTCCAAAATTAATGTACTAATATTAATCTACTAATTTTAGTGTACCAATTACGTAACATACAATTTTTAGCACGCCTATTCTACTGCATCAATATTAGTACACCAATATCGATTTTTTATGCTCTTTTGTTTCAAAACATTAGAGATTTTTGGTATACCAATTTCAGCGGTAGCATAAAAAGAATTAAAGACAAGAAAAAACTTAAAAATAAAGAAAAAATTAAAAAGTAAAAAGAAAAAACTTAAAATAAATACAGGTGCTACCTCTCAGTTATTGATTCAAATTGCGAAAGAGTATGTCGAAAATAATTGAAAATTTCAATTTTTGCCTCGTTTGCCACTCCGCGATTCGCGGGTTCGAAGCTGAAATATACGAAATAGATACAATAATAATTACTTGGGAAACGAAACAAATACGAATTTCTTAGAAAAGCACAATCTGAGTGAAAAATTCATTAATAAAACATGCATAAGCAAAGAAAAAAAGAGGTTATGATAATATATTCAGACAATAATAATTGCTTGGGAAATGAAACATATGCAAATTTCTTAAACTATTTCTAAGAAAAATGCATTCTATTGAAAAAAATTCAATGTATGTATTAATAAAACATACTTAAGCGAAAACAAAAAAGGAGTTTTGATAATATATTTCAAAAATTGAGATAAAAAGGCAAATTTTGAACCTGTTTACGATTTTAAATATTAAGATCCTGTTAGTCACCTTTGCGAATGCAAAGGGTCCAACCTGCGCCACGAGGAGGCCGAACTGTCACAGGTCGCGGTATTAAAATAACGGTATAAAATAAAAGAAATAATAGAATTTTACATTCAGCCAAATTTGTTCGGCTAATTTCAATTTTTTTTTCAATTTTGTATGTTTTAGTTTTTCTCTTTTTCTGTTGGCATCCGGAATAGATGGAGGAAGACAATAAAACAAAAATGGAAATGGGGAATTTAAATGAATAAAAAACGACAATATTTCAGCTAGAATATGCGAAAACTTGGACACCGGTTTATGTACATCTAATGAGGCCTTTTGCTTATTTGCAGGTTTACGCTACCACCCCGGCTTTTACAATTTCTCTAATACAATAAAAATACGGACGTCTTGTCCGGTCACACCCGTTTTTCGGACGGGTACCGGCCAGAGGAGCGAACTAAACAAAAAGTCAACCCGTGTTTCGACTACCCACCAGCACTTGCTCTTTTCAGGGAGATCTGGCAGGCAGGCGAGAACAAAACAAAATAGAAACCACTGACCGTCATATAAACAAAACAAAATGACGTCTTGTCCAGTCACGCTATGTTTCAAGACAGGTACTAGCCAGAGGAACGAAATAAACAAAGAACTAAGAACTAAACAAAATGAGCGTGCTTGTCCGATCACGCTGTTTTTCGGACAGGTATCGGCCAGAGGAACGAAATAAGCAAAAAGAATGGCGGTCAGAGAGGTTAAAATAATAAAATAAGGCACGGGTCAGCAAAAGATAATTAAAAACCGAACGGCAGCGTACCACAGCAGTTAGCGGTAGAGGCATCTTTTTGTCGTACACAGCCCGAATAGTCAGCTCTTACGCATGCTGGTTAGAATATTGTGCTCTCCATCCCGTAAAATTCTCTTTTCCACGATTGTCACGCACATGTATTCCGCACCTAAAGCGAATCCAACCACCATTTTTTTCATATAGTCAAAAGCAATTTCCTGCTTACCAGCATAATTCAAATTAAAACCTTTAGACTTATGCACCTCGTGCACCATATTCTTTCCGTCAGTCCGTGACGCGGTATAGGCATAATTTTTCCGGTCCGCTCGAAACAAATTCGGAAATGTACGCGTTTTCGCCAAATGCTTACAATTCATTTGTCAAATTGCCCAAATACGGTCCGATCGGCACCATATATTGATCTTTCGGCCTGCATAGATAAAATACCGAGTCTGCGTCCATATACAGAACAAATCTCGATTCTACAATTTTTCTAAATAAGTATACAATTTCAAGCGTGCCTGACACGTGACATAAGGAGGCAATAAACGAGGATTCGTAAAATTATTAAGAGCTTCCAAAAATTCATCTTCAACAACATAAGTACAGCAAATCAATCTTCACTAGCAACGAAAAATGCTCCGAATGGAACAAAAAAGATGAGAATATACTTGGAATTCGTGGATTGTTAGGGATGTAAGGGAGGAGGACTGAAAGGAAGAATCTACCTAAGGTCGCCGAAATCTGCTAAAAATCACACTTTCTCTAAGCAACGCAAAAAATCTAAGTATATTCTGCGGCCTCTAAAAAGTGTCTTTTTTAAAAAATTTTCAAAATTTCAGATAATAAACGAAATCTATAATGTTTCCTTTTTTTAAATTGCTGGCAAGTAGCAACGCTTTCGACTAGCTTCGTATCTGATTGGAAAGAAAACTTAGTGGTATTGTATTTAAAGTTTGTTTTATTTTGCTATGAGCATTATAGCAAGCAAAGCAGGGACAATTGATTAAGTGCACACAATCGTTACGGGCATGCTAGTATACCTACATTTAGTCTGTTTCAAGTCAACTCACGTTTCCTACTGTTTTGAACCAGCAATTCTTGCAATTGTTTTGGATGCATCGATGTTTTGCTATTTCATTCCGATTGGCTTATAAAGACTGTTGCGCTCCATATTATTTCCATAGCTGCTGCACAGCTAACGTGCTGCTTTTTCAATCATTTTTATAAGTTAAAATATTTATTCTAATGTGTTGACCGCTTAGAATATACTTCGATTGCTTTCGCGTTGCTTGAAAGTGTGATTTTTAGCAGATTTTGCAGCTTTTAGGTAGATTCTTCCTAGTCCCCTCCTTTTGCATCATAATAATCACAATTCCAGTATATTCATCTTTTTGTTCCATCGGAGCATTTTCCTTGCTAGTACCCTACTTTTAATTAGCATGATTTCAATGCATCAGTCAGCAGAAACACAGCTACAGTAACATACCACAATAATGACAGCAGTCCAAGAACGCGGAAAACAATATTGTTCTTAACATAAATTAATTGCCTCTAAATTTAAAAAATATTGTTTTTAAAAAAAAGACTCCCTTCGATTTTATAACCGTCTTTACCTTTTTGAAATCCAATCAGGCTGCACTTAGAATTTTAAAACTGAGTTAGATATGCTTCTTGATTGTCGGACGGAAGTATAAAGTTTACTATTTTTTATTAGCTATAGTAAATATATGTTACATTCTAAACAGTCCTGTAAGTTACATAGAGGTCGTTCCACATTTAAATTTAACTTGGAAACGACATATAACGTGCCTACGGGACCTATAGTACATTGCCTGTTACACTTAGCGCTGGTCGAGGCTGCTAGGGCGAAACGCCGGACTCAGCCACACGACCCTCAATAACTACGGTCTCAAAACTCACTCGGACCTGAATTCGTCCGTACCTACGGAGCGCTATTGGCAGCTATGCGCCTAAAAGCCTAGCACCGTTATTAAGTAACCCCGGAATTTCGCCCTAGGTCAGTTGACCTATCTTGGACCAAAAATAATAATCAACGCAAAAAGCTTTTTGTTAACTTGTTTTCGCCAGAGAATACCTATGGCGAAAAACTATTTCTTCTGTGGTTCCTACGAGCACAATGAACAATGAAAACAACAAAAAAGAGCTCTCCAACCAGCCAGTCATCTTACATAAAAATTATGAAATAATTTTTATGATTTTTTAAATTGGAATTTGGCTGTTTGAATTGGCGATAAAAGAAAATAATCAAAAGACAGTCACTTGGATTATTTAAGCCGCGTAACCGAGAATAAGGGCCGTCCACCAATTTCCGGAACTAAACACGATTGATCGCTATGTGGAAAAAGTTTTGAAAAAATGAGCTTGCTAGGCGAGAGTTGTAAACCAAGAGAAAGTTAATGTTTAAACCTACCATTAAATTTATGAAGGAGAATTACAGCAAGATTTTAAACTTTAAGAAAATTGAAAGAGGTGGGATGTTGGTAAATTAAAAAAAAAACAAAGTTTTTCGGTAAAAATTCAGAATTTCCGCGCAAATATCAAAGGGTAAAGGAACACTAACGCTCACATTTGGTAGTAAAATAAATTTGTAGTATAAATTACATGATTAACAACAAACGAATTGTGCAAACTTTACAAAACTACTCAGTGTAGAGGGAATACTAACAGTCAGATTCCTAATTCTGATTTTACGTAGAAAAAACTGTATCTTAGCTTTATATTTCACTCCTATTCGACCTCGCCCGACTTCTGAACAGAGAACATTGGCGAACTAAAAATGTACAAACACGTATTTTTTCCACTTGTCCAACGCACATTTGTAAATCCTTAGAATCTGAAACTCCAACTGCCCATTGAATGTAAAAAAATTCGGCTCGGGCCAGTTTGTTGCTCCTTTGGTCGTAGTAGGTTTAGGCATGTGCCAAACTGATGTTCCGCAAAATATTTGATATGATTTGATCGACTCAAAATACGAAAAAACCTGTTTTTTCGCCCACTTTACACCCTCCAGATTTCGAACTTTACAAATCCCCACAAAAACTCAATTATAACAGCTGTAGGAACTGCGGCTCGCTTCGACGTAGAAGTCCACTTCAGAAAGCTGCTTTATTTCTATTTTATTCAATCAAGCGCAACTCTTTAGGCATGTATGAAATCCTGGACGAAATCTGTTTTTTACTCATCCACTCAGAGGAGTGAAGTTTAAAACCCTGGTACGATCCTGCGTGCAGATTGTAAAAAAGCTTGCTGGTAAGCACAAGATAGTCCCTTGATCCTGAAGTACATTTCTGTCTGAAAAATTTCCTAAAACTATCAACTGGAGCTGTTGGCAGCCGAGCAAATTACATGCTCGAAAATCTCGTGCCAAAGGATATACCTCCGCCAGCCCACAGAGTCTCGCACTTCACTTGGACTCCCATCTCGAGAACTGAGGCGAAACTCAAAAACAAAAAGTAAGTCTATCTGCAGAACCTAAATGGATAAATGAATCCCATGCCAGTACATGGCATCCGCACAAAAGAATTAAAAAAATGGAAAAAAAAGTCAGCATCTCAGAAGATCTCGAAAACCCATCATTCTTTGCTTAAAATAACCGCATCCGGAGGAACGGAGTTGTTCAGCCACTGCAGCCAACTCTGACATATCAGCAGATTTCAGCTTGATTATCCCATTTTGAAAGAGAAGTCATACATGTCTTACCGAAGCTTTAAGAATAGTGCTTTATGATGATAAAAATAATTATTTATTTAAAGATCGAGTCAAAAACCTCTGAGATAATACGAATTATCTGATCAAAAATATGCACATACGGAGCTATCTACCGGCATTAGAAAATAGATGTAGGTATAATTCAAAGCTCACCTCTTTATGTCCTCAACAAACACTGGCTGTAGGAAAGTTTAAAAAGGTCTGTATTCGTAATTCTTGACCTTACGGAGAACATTTAAAAAAAATTCATCATCCACGACGCTCTCGGGCGCAAAAGATGATCTCTCGGTAGCAAACTCCTACACTTGTGTAAAGTAAAATTTTGTATAAAAAGATAAAATAAACTGGGATCTGTAACGCTGCAGCAGTCAGGGCACCTTTTTTGCTGATAATTGAAGCAGGTTCGCGCTCTACTTAGCGGAGTAGTTGAGAAGAAGATATCGTTGTTTAGTCTCGATCCCTTTACGCTAAAACGGATCACAGATCAAAAGAAATATTGCGTTATAAGAAAGAAAAAAATTGATTTGAGATTTTGCAACCCTCTACATTGGAGGAACCGATTGGACTGCACAGTAACCGAAGATTGGGTTTAGATAAGCCGAAGGACACGCAAAGAGTGAAACACGCGTAGTACTTTACACTTTTGTGCAACAAACCATCGAGAGCGTGAAGTAACTTTGAGGTCTGATTCGTAATCTACAGCTGGGGGGCAAGATTTAAAAAAACATTGGCCCTCCGCAAATTATTTGATTTTTGCTTTACACTTTACACGCTCATTGCTAACTCAGTATTGAGTGTAAACAAAAGAAAAAACACGGCATCGAATTTTCTAATTATCCATCGATTAAAAAAACCGCACCTCAGGTGTGTGCCGTTGTTGCTGTGAGGGGGGACACAAATTTCGCACTCGCTTTGATAAACATATAAGAAAAAGGATGGCCAAGTAAGTATATTATAAGTAGCGCTATCGCGCTACCTATGATAATAAGTTTAACATATGCATTCATTAACTGCAGTCTTTTCCATTTCAAATGGTGTATTTCCGATTAGGCTTATTAATGTACATGATTACAATAAAGCTGCATATCTTTGTCGACTTCAGTGCACAGTAGTGTGATTCCTGGTTCATTTTAAACCACTTTTGCAGGCAACTTACATCAATTAAACGATTGCTCTCCATGTGCAAGATTCTGTGAAACATATTATAAACACGGCTAAGAAGTATTTAACTTCAATGCAACCAATTTAAGACAAAATTACATCTCTTCAATGATCTAAGGACACTTGAACATAATTTTTTAAATCACTTTAGATTACTTTTGAGGGTAAACAAACTCGCTTAATTGATGTCTCACAAATGAACCCTTGAAAATTTCTTGACTTCAGTTACAAAGTCTCTGCAAGTCTATCGAATTAAGATTAACACGTAATGTAAACTTTACACAAACACATACCGTATAGAATATCTTAGTCGGATTCGTAATTTTGATATTGCTCCGATATTACTTTCAAC
>JAVLUZ010000590.1:23422-93706 GCA_036768485.1 Mermis nigrescens
ATTTCACATAAATTTTGTTACGGTCCGGAACTTGGGTGGGGACTGATTCTTCAATGTTATCAAGAGGCAAGCGTTCCTAGCTTTGATCGCTAAGGTTCACTGTCTTAAGGTTAAGACTTATGTTGTAAGAATACCGAAAAATGTCTACGTGTCCGATACACCTTTTTATTCAAAAACACTAAGACACAATAAGGGCCATTGAAAAACCGACTCCAAAACCGACTGAAAACCGAACAAAACGTGCGACTTAAATACTTGATGGGCTACGTGCCATCAGGCAACAAACGAAAGAGCTAATTTAGGCAACAAACGAAATTTACTCAGATCGCTTTCGTCGATCCTTCACGTATTTCGCTTTTTGCCTCGCTTCTTCGACGGCTGCCTCGAGTCACGTATTTTTTCTTTTGCCATCAAATGCACGTCGACCATAACTGCGCAAATCATTAATGTTTGATGCTTGTGCAGCTATCTGCGTCATCCCTGTCGTCAGTCCCTTGGCCGTTCTGACGGTTTGGGCATAAATTTTAAGAATGTTTTCGAAAGTAAGCTGACGGATTATGATGATTATATATCAAATCAATTCTATGTATAATCGCAATCTGTCGGCTTATTGTCGGATATAGTTTTTAAAATTTATTCCCAAACTTGTGTGGAACAGACTATAGCGAATTGGTTGATGCGAGAGGCAGGTACTAAGAAACTGCTCTTTGCCGATTGGTTGATGTCAATACTTTCGAATTACCATTCGTTTTTTTGTTGTTTTTTTTGTTTTTTTTGTTGCCATTCGCGGATGCCAGCCGACAACAGCATGTTACTGTATCGGTTTTACATAACTATTCGAGCAGCTATCCTTGCGATGTGTGACTTCGAGGTTATGCCTTCAGCTCTCAATTAAATCCCTATTTTCCATTACAAAATTCAATTAGATACTTGTCCGGTAAAATAGAATTACGTATATGTTAATAACAGTATTTTACCTATCTTATCGTGTTAATCTTCTAGAACATTCTAATTAGTAAAAAGTAATTTTATCTAATGTTATCTTATTCTCGTTGACACGATGTTACTGTAATCATCCCGTGAGGGGATAGTTAGTCTGAATCTTGGCTTTTGGTCGTCTTTGTTGTTTTTAGTTTTAGCTTTATTTGCTTGTCCCGGTTTGTAGCCGTGATTGTATATTCTGTTAATAAATTAGAAAATCTCCACCAAGGGATTATTTATATCGAGGGTGAGTTGGGCCGGCCGATAGAGAAGACGACGATATTTTGGATTTAGCTGTGTTGGAAAGGGTAAATAATTTTCGATCATATCTTTTACCAAAATTATATTATCTTTTATCAACCCAAAAATTAGCTAAAAAATATATAATATTTTATGATGACTGCCCAGTTGAGAGCTCGTTAGTGTTGTTTTCAAATTTCAAAGTGCTACACAAATTAGGAACCAAAAACATTGCAAGATAGCCTAACCCTTGAAAATAAGTTAATTTATCAACTTGAGCAGGGTTGAGATAGGTCAACTGACCTCCGCGAGCATACCAGGATTTTAGGATTTAGGGCGTAGCTGCTGAGATTGCCCGTGAGGTTTCGGTCAGCAATATTAGGACCAAGGGAATCGAAGCCGTAGGTGTACAGGGGTCAACTGATTCGAAATCGCCTTGGGATAACGCAGAATCTGACCAGCGCTAAGAGCAGATTAGGTACCTATGTAAGTCCCGAAGGCAAATACATCCATACCTATGTCGACTCCATAACATAGGGCGGCTCTGTATTTACATCATTATACACAAAGAACTCATTGCCCAGTCAAAGAGTAAAGCATGCAATACAAAAATGTTTGCACTATGGGGCACTATCCAAGCTTATAGCGGCCCTGTGTGAGGCTGCTATGAACAACCCTATTTTTATTGGACTAAGCTATTAAAAAAAATTTTGGGCGTCTCCCAAGGGTTGCCAGGTGCAGGAGAATTCTCCTGAATTCAGGAGAATCTAAAATTTTCAGGAGCAGGAGCAGGATAATGGGCTTTTCAGGAGAAATTTCAGGAGAAGTTGTAAACATGCAGGAGAATGCAGGAGAATTTTAGAATGTCAGGAGAATTCAGTGGAATCCTGAAAATCTAGGAGAATTCAGGAGAATTTTCAAAACTTAAACAGCAAGTTATAATGATTATCATACATTAACCTTCTTACTGTACTTACTGTAGTTAGTTAGTTGTATATAATTTTATACTTAGATCTTTCACATTAAGAATTTATTTCGTTCATAGTTAAGACCTAAGTGTTAAGTTATAACTATATCCAAATAAGTTTCGTGCTTCCGTAGTAAATCATTCATTCATTCATTTATTTATTCACTTAATATCACGAAGTGCAGAAATACATAGCTTTACACACCGTCTAATTGTTTTTATCAGTTTGATAGACGTTTGCAAAGCGCCTATAAACATTTTTTTGATATATTTCAAAACGTAAGGATTTGCTTGCTACTGAAGTACATACAGTTAGTAATAAAGTATTATTTATTTTTTCAAAAGACATTGCAAACAGGGCTCTTTTCAGAAATTTTTGATGATGTAAGTGCAACTGAAAATTGGCGGTCACTGTTTTAAGCACAGAAACTGTTTTTTCGAATAATGTGTATTGTAAACAATGCGACCTCTTTAGCTTAGGCCCTTGAGCAGTATATGTAAAATTATCTGTTCTCTGTTCAGGATAGCCGATTAGTGCCTTTGTATAATATATTAGTGTAGATACATGTTATAATTTAAATTTCCTATGTCGAAAGAAACTGCCATTGTAAATGTTAGCTCAGGCGAATCCAGCGGTGAAATTGAAACCACAGCACAAAAACGGAGCAAATTTGTTCAGGCCTATCGTAAGGATTGGGGAAAGATTTCCGAATTGAAAGATACCCATTTATGAAATTAGACAAGACGCAGAATATATTTAACACACTCTTCAATAGATCCTATTTGAATTGAATAAGTGCTAAAGATTGTGATATTTTGTTTTCAAACATTTCTGTTTCCTTGGTAGCCGAAATAAGACATCTATTGTTTTTGTGCTATTCTATATTAGTTTCTAAATCCTTGATTAAAAGTATTTGACACTAGCAGGTTTTAGGTTTACTTTGTATAGTCTTAACTTTCAGTGTAGTGATTACTTTGAAAAATAAACTTCCTTATCCGCCTTCAGTTAAGGAATACATTTTTGGCTTCTATTAATTTAACACTAGTTATGTAGCTAGCAGCATTTTTTCTTGTTGCTTAAAATGATTGTTACTTTCAGTTCCGGCTATTTCACGATTTACCGATCTTGCATAAATCACTTATACATATATTGCTTTAGGTCCGCAAAAGATTGCCTGATTCACTCGATTCACTTTGTCTTTTGGAAATCTTGAGTCCGGAGCATATTTTAAAAAAATATCAGGTTATTGGAAAATTGATTGTAAAATTTCCGACCTTGACAAAGGATCCCGGTGCTGCAGAAGATGAATTTCGATCTCTGTCCTTTGAGCATGACCTTGATCCAGGAAGCGATGTTGTACAGTTTTGGCTTAAAGTTCGAGACCTTAAAGATGCTGGTGGCTGTAGTCGATTTAATAACATTTGTGATTTTGCTCTAGCTCTGCTTTGCTTACCTATATCGAATGCTTCAGCTGAGCGCGTATTTTCAATCATGAATATCGTTAAAAATAAGTTAAGAAATCGCTTATTGTGCCATTCAGTTGATGCTGTGATCACTGTTTGTTTTGCCTTTATCTTATGGAATATATCTCTTTCTAGCTTTAAGCCATCAAAACAGATGTTGTTGCGCTTTACGGATTCTATTTACAACATGACCAAAAATGTAGCTCCTGATGAAGATCAGGAATCTGTTATTGAATGTTTGTCAGCTGTTGATGTTGAATAAAATGTTATACTTTGTGGTGCAGCATTAGTCTTCCATTATTTTTGCATCTGCCTGTATAATGCAGATATGCTCTATGAGCTTTTTGTGAGAGAATTAATGTTCATTATTTAGCCTTGAGTGTCCTTAGGATTAACAGGCAAGAGATCAGAATAAAATAGTTGGGTGAACCAAAGTAAATTGGCCTGAGCATGCTTGATATGCATGTGTACATACAATTGTAGATCTGCTGTACAACCCTTCCTGCAAAATATGAGCCAGGAGAATTTTCAGGAGAATCAAAATATTTTCAGGAGAATTGCAGAATTTTTCCCCAATTTTACCTCTGTGCAGGAGAATCTGAATTTTGGGACCTGGCAACACTACCGACAGTATCGAGTAACCGACAAATAGAATTAAATTAAATTTGTCAATCAAAAACTTTTCATGACTGACAGTACCGGCTGACCGTCCGTTCTGATTGGCTGACAGTATCGAGTGAACAATAGACATGTACTTATACACTTGCTCAACAATTATTACCACTAAGGTTTTTATATCATACCAGCAGCAGTGCCTACAAGTTGTCGGAAATCGTGAAATATATCCATTTACATGTTTAAATTTTAATCAAATCTTTCGGTTAAATTAAGAAAATCAAAACTTGTATGATTTTCAATGTTGGACTCGCTAATAAAATCACAAAATGTTCTTTTCAAAGTTTGAATTTGCAATATAAATTAGAAGAGCACTATGTCAGTGAAAATAACTTACTGATTAGCCAGCGTTCTTATAATTTTGGCATTATACTCAAATGGGAATTAATCAAAAACACAATAGATTTGTGGCCGCAGTTATAGTCTGTTTCATTTATCCTAGAGCTTTTTCAGTGAATGTTTTCGGAGGTTACAGTAACCCCTTCTTTCTTATTTACTGTAGGTCGCTAGATCTCACTTCAGCTACGTAGCAACGAAGGGTTTTTCAATAACATTTTTCGGCATAATTTATTCTCGTCTTCCAGCAGATTAATTCACTTACTGATAAAAATCGCGCATTCAGCTTATCCTGAGCCGACACTTTAAACACAATAGACTAAGATGTTAATAAACGTCGCGAATTCTCGCATAGCTCAGTGGTAAAACCTCTGCTTGTAGTCGGAGCAACCCTGGGTTGATTCCAGCCGATAGCTTTTTGTTTAGCGCACTTACTGTAGTATGTCGTGGGCGGATTAGTGCAATAAAAATGGAAGAATTCCAGCCACTCGCCCTCACTGATGTAACTACGAGAGTTACACGTTTTGGTGAACTTGCCTTAGCAGTTCGCGGTAGCCACTTACATAGCCAATACTAGTAGCTATCTACGATAGTGTACTGTGGGCTATGCCTTCGGTCTTCCCACTTTTTCCCTAATTTTCAATGATAAAAAACAATAAGATACTTGTCCGGTAACATAGAGTTAAGTATATGATAATAGTAATTGTTTCATGCATACCGCTTGTATTACCTTAGAACATTTGATCTGAGATAAAAGTATTCCAGTATTATGTTATTTTGACGTTAATTTCTTTTACTGTAATGGTCCCATGAGGCCATCTGTAGTTAGTCTTGTTGGCAGTCGTACGCTTGTACAGTGGAGTACGTTTCTTTTTCTTTTGCATTATTTTGTTGTCCGGCAGCTAGGCCGTGTATTTAGTGTATCGAAATAAATTAGAAAACCTACCCAGGGGTTTCGGATATACCGAGGGTAAGGTCGGAGTTTCCCAACGTCGAGGATTTCGGGACTCTGAGTGGAAGGATAGGTAAATTTTGTATGATTATTTATTTTGTTCAAAAGTCTTAATTCTTTTCTCAAACCTAAAATTGGTCAAAAATATTATTTAATCTTTAATGATGATTGATCAGTCTAGAGCTCGTTGGTGTTGTTTTCAAATTTCATTGTGCTACGTACATTAGGAACCAAAAACATTTCTGATCGAATCGAACCTAGAAAATAAGTTAAATAATCAACTTGAGCTTTGAGATAGGTCAACTGACCTCCGCGGCAATTCCGAGATTTAGGTAGGTAGCTCTTAGGGCTTAGGGCGTAGCTGCTGAGATCACCCAACGAGAAGCGGTCAGCAATATTAGGACCAAGGGGATCAAAGCCGTAAGGTCTGTAAGGGTCCAAAGACCGAAGCGATCCCAGGCTAAGCGATTGGGACCAGCGCTAAGAGCAGATCTAAGTACCTAAGTACCTAAGTAAGTCTCGAAGGCAAATACACCCGTCCTATGTTGTTTCCTTAGTAGACATAGGGCGGCCATGTATTTACACTGGAACGTCCCTCTTTTAGGCTGCTAGCTACAGCCGAACTGATCAATCATTGTAAATTTATTTTTCGATCCAAAAATCATCATTTTGGCCATCTGAATATGTGTAACGTTTCGTTCACCTTTGTTGTTGTATCGACCGCAATCGTGGCAGTGCGCAATTTAAGTAAGCGTCCGTGGTAAAGATTTTGTGTATCGTGGTAAAGTCATTGTTTATTTTTCTATTTCCGTCGGATCTCTATCGACGAAGGCAGCTATCACGCTCGCATTTTTCTATAAACGTCGACCCTCAGGCGACGATTCATCATTTTTCTCTCTTGGTCGAAATACCTAGGTGCCAAAAGGTATTTACCTACCTCTTTTTCTAACCACGTACATTTTCTTGCGCCTTAGGCTTAGTCCTACCTGTTTTTGATCATTTCACGTCAGGTATATCTTGCTTCACGTAAGCAAATACTTTTCACGTGAAGAAACCTGTTTTTCGGATCAACAAAGGCCAAATTCGAAACATTTATTTTGGGCAAAATTTCGACGTACTGAAATTCATTTTACCCAAGGTCATATTTTTCGACGTTTTTGATACCTAAAAATGGCAGGAAAAAAGGTTTTGCGGACACCGCCCACTAAATTGAAAAAACCTTCTACGCCACCTACTTCATCTCGCCAATTACCCACCGCGCCTGTTGACTCTAATAGCGCGAGTAATTCTGCGAGTAATGATACGAATAAGAAAGACGTAACTAGTAAGGCAAATAATGATCAATTACCCGCGTCACTAAATGCCGCGAGCAATACACAGTCTGAAGATGAACTGTTATTGACTACCGTGCAAGCATGCATTAATCAAACTTTGCTAACTAGATCGGACCCTAACATCGATAATTCATCAAATAATACAATGATTGATAATACGACTACTCTTAACACGGCAAATCATCCTGAAACCAGTTCGGAGCGCGAAAATGCCGATTCTGACATAGAAAGTAATCATAGTCATAGCAGAAATGCCGACAAAGATTGTGCTAGTGCTAATGTGACTAATGATCTTATTCTAAAAGCGCTACAAGCTATTCATTTGCAATTTTCGGACCTTTCTACACGCGTAAGTCAAGATAAAAAGGAAAATGCGGATGAAATGCATAAACTGCGTCTGGAGCTAAGCACTATGCTTAAACCCCAACCAGTTTTGAATCGCATCAAAAATAATCCGTCTGAGTGCATTAACCACTCTATCAATAGCGCAAATTTTTCTGAATTTAATGCGCAAAGTGCGAATCGTGCGGAAAGAACGCATCGTGCATCTTCATTGTTGTCCACTGGCAACAGTGCATCTAATTCACGCTCACCTTCGGAAACTGTTCCAGAAAATAGTCGCTCAAGGTTGTACGAATTGCGCGCCTGAGATATCTAATTTATCACAAAATCCTTCAAACACGGGTTTGCAATCAGTGCAAAACTCGGGTTTTTCGGAAAATATACCAACGATTTCGCAGCCGTCGGTACCAATTTTGCAGACGTCGCGATCTTGGCCGTTGCTGTCCTTAAATCGTAATGCGCCTTCTTTTGTACCTAATTCATCGAATGCGAACTCGCAGCAGCAGTTAAATCCACCACCACTGCAATATTTCCCACCTCAAGGCGAAATCTTTCCAAATAATTATGTACCTAATCCTGTGAATTTGGAAATACCACCTAATAATCCTATTTTGCATTCTTCTAATATCGAAATGCAACCTGTAGAGATAAATTTATCTGGCATTAATAATGGACCTTCAAATTTGCAAAATGAATCTGCGCCTCTCCCTGAATCATCTAGTAGGAGAAGGCACGTAAAATTTTCTGATGAAAGCTCGTCAAATAGTTATGATCGCCCACGCAGCCGTCGCTCGCATCGCAGAAGTAGATCGCGCCGATGACGTCATTGTTATAGTTCAGATTCTTTATCTGAAGGCTCTCGTGGTAAATTGCATCTCGCTGATTCCTTGAATTGCGGACCATTTTTACAACAAATGCAAATTGCAATTGCTAACAAAAAATTTTTTGATGGCGACAAAACTGATATAAAAGCATATTTTGCAGAATTTGAATCACTTGCCGATACCTATGATATCGACAAAGCTGATTGTTTGAAATTTATGACTGGATTTCTTGATCCCTATGCTACGCGTTTATACCGCTCGTTACCTGCTGAAATAAAACAATCTTATTCGAAAACGAAACAAGCCCTAATAGCCGAATTTTGTCCAATGGACACCGGTGCGCTCTTTAATCGTTTTTTGGCACATAAACAGCAGCCTAACGAATTGGTTAAAGCTTATTATCTCTCGCTTCGCAAAGAACTAATAAAATCTGACCCTTATCTTGAAGTTGACTTGCACCATTTTAATAATTTGATGCGACATCAATTAAAACAAGGTTTATTACCGTATTTTTCGAAAGAGGCATATCACAAAAAGCCTAGAGCATCATTAGCTGAATTTTTGGACAATGCGCTAAGCGCTGAATTTGCTAATAAGGAATTTGAGGAGAAAAAAGCAGTAACACCATACGTATTGGTAACAGCTGCTCCTGTAGGCAGCGCAGTACCTAAAGATACTCCTCGCGCGTCTAACCAAAATGAGTCAGATCGTTCACGTCATAGAACGTTTCATCGCTCGTTGCGTGCTGAAAAGCCAGAAAGTTCCTCTCGTAAATATTGTACCTTTTGCAAGCGCATAGGTCATATCTATGAGGAATGTTTTACGCGTCAGAGGCAAGAAGCGTCTAATAATGCTAATTATAATACCCAACCTGATTGAATTAACAATTCTATGACTCGCAATCGCAGCCAGTTGCGTTCTTTTTGCGCCAAAATCGTTCGCCATCGCGTTCAAATTCGCAAAATAGACATCAATATCAATCACGATATCGTGACTCTAGTCAACATCGTTCATCTAACTATGCAAATAATGATAACCGCTTTGAACCTAAGCAAGCACAATCGAATTATAGGCAAAATCGTAATAATTATTACCAAAATTCGCGTGCCAATTATCAAAATTCGCATTACGATAATCGCTATAATAATCAACCGCGACAAAACGCACCTTTTGTGCAATTCCCAAACGAACAGCGTGGAACATACTATAACTCCAATTATCGCAATGACAACAATTTTAATCGCCCATACGTCACATATACCGCAGATAACCAACCCACCATGAATGCGCCCCCACCGCAGCCAACCCTTACATATCCTTATGATGTAAACACGGTTACTGCGAAAGGGCCAGAGACTAGTGCGCGTTCTAACTTAATCGCGTCACAAGAATTTCTCAAAGAGTACAAACGTTTACAACGTCGTCTCGCGACTTATGAAAAAATCAATTTACCTCCAGCTAAAATCATAGACCCTAATATTTCTATTGTAAGCCATGCTGGGACAAATTTGCCCACTATTCTTGTTAAAGTTCATGGCATAGATGTACCTGCTCTCATAGATACGGGTTCACATGTTACTATGATGACCACGTCTGCATTCTTACGTCTCGGTTTCAACTTACCACCTAAACAAGTTTTGCAAGTTGTACATGGTGTAGGTGAAATCACCGCAGTCGTTCGTTATAAAGTAAATATGACTCTCACTATCTCGGAACAATCTATTCTTACCTCAGTAGCTATAATTGATCATTTGCCTGAAGACATGCTCTTAGGATATGATTTTTGCGAATCCGCACTCATGTGGGTTAATCCTATTGAGCAGCTGTGCTTTTATAAACGGCATAAAGATTAATCTACTTTCATCTCACAAAAAATTGCAATTTCGCGCGGAACCAATTACGACTACCTCTGGTGTTGTGTGTGTGTGCATGTTCCGCTACCTGAGCCTGTTATAATACAACCTAGGCATGAATTAATTACACCTGGCTATATAAGTCATGGCTCTTGCAATTTTGATTTCTGCATTATTTGAACCAAACCCTGATTTCATGGAAAAAACTTCACTTTTTGTTGCTCCGTCTAAAGTCAATGCTTCACAACCTATAATACCTGTTTGCGTTTGTAACATCTCTAAAGCGCCAATTTGCATTGACTCTGGTGAAATAATAGGTTCTCGAACCTCTGATGCCAAAGTCGTGTCACATGTCTCAAATTTTGATGATAGGACACCGGAACTTTTTATATCAATAAATAAAGCTTTAAACGGCTCCGCCGTTGATTCTCGGCAACAGCAACAAATTCGTGAACTTTGCTTAAAATACGACTCAATCTTTGCATTAAAAAATGAACCTCTCGGACGAACCCCCTGATGAAACATATTGATACAGGGGATAATCCGCCCATTGTTGGAAAAACTTATCGTGTTGAGCATTCTAGAAGAGAATCTATGCAAAAAATCATAAATGAAATGCTTGCAGATAAAATTATTTGACCTACAACCAGCCCATGGGCAAGTCCACTATTTCTCATAGGAAAAAAGGACGGTTCCCTAAGGCCGGTCGTCGATTATTGTCGTTTAAATGACGTAACTAAAACACAAATGTATCCTCTTCCACAACTAGACAATTATTTTGACACTTTAGGCTCTGCCGCATATTTTAGCACGCTAGATCTAAAATCTGGTTACTGGCAGATTCCTCTCGATAATGAATCTTGCAAAAAAATTGCATTTATATGCCCTGTTGGTCATTACGAATTTGAAGTTTTACCTTTTGGTTTAAAAAATGCGCCCGCAGATTTCCAAAGACTAATGGAGCTTGTGCTCGCAGGTCTAAATTGGAAATCTTGTCTCATTTACATCGATGACATAATTATTTTTTCGCGCACTTTTAAAGAACATTCAAAAGATCTTGAGAATGTCTTTATTGCTCTTAAAAACGCAAACTTACGCGTAAAGCCTGATAAATGCCATCTTGCTCATGCCGAAGTAAAATTTCTTGGCCACAGCATAAGTGCAATGGGCATCGCTCCTGACATGTCTAAAGTCGCATATTTAATCTCGTTTCCCGTACCAAAAACCGTCAAATCTTTGCAGAAATTCATTGGTTTAGTCCAATGGTTTAAAAAATTTGTTAGATATTGCTAAAATCACTAAACTGTTATTCCATCTTCTTTGCAAAGATGTCGAATTTTGCTGGAAGGCCAAACACCAAACTGCTTTTGAGCTTCTGAAAAAAGCATTTACGTCCCCACCTCTTTTGCAATTACCAAAATTGATGATGAGCACCAATTTATCTTAACAACTGACGCAAGCAACTATGCGTTAGGTGCTATTTTGACTCAAAAACACTTACCATCCAAAAATCGTTTTATTCTTAGCTACGCTAGTCACGTGCTAAATTCTGCCGAATGTAATTATGCTACTTCTGAAAAAGAAGCGCTAGCGGTAGTGTGGGCCATTAAGCATTATTGACACTATCTTTATGGTAAAAAATTCATTGTTGAAACTGATCATCAAGCACTAACTTGGCTAGTAAACGTTAAAGACCCATCGAGTCGATTACGCCGTTGGGGTCTCAAATTACAAGAGTATGAATATGATATCATTTACGTTCCTGGTGCATATAACTGTGCAGCTGATCTTCTTTTGCGACACCCAAAATATGATCATGCAGAATGTAAATATAAACTCGAGTGCAAAAATGTCGTTAACATCACAAATCTAGAGACTCGGAAGACTCTGAATCAGAAGATGAATCGGTTCCACCTGACCGATCGCGCAATAATGCGCCTAATGCACCGATTAATCACTCTAATGCGCAAAATAATAACCCTACTGCGCCAATCAATCCTACCAATTCTAAACCACCTACGTTTCGCGAACGCATGTTGCTTACTGATGCTGAAAAGGCTGAAATGCTAACACATGCTCGCTTACTCGCAGAGCAACGTGCAGATGACAAATTACATAAAATTCGCATCGCGTTGAATGACTTAACAATGAAAAAATATTGTGACAAATTTTTTGTCGTAAACGATGTTCTTTTTCGTAGATTCCAACCTAAACGTTTGCCAACTATCGTTCATCAAATAGTTATACCCAAATCTTTGCATCGTTTTATATTAACCGAATCATGACTCTATATTCGGAGCTCATTTTTCATTGCAAAAAATTTTGCCCGCCATCTAAATGCGTTATTGGTGGCCGCACATGGAAAATGATGTGATCGCGTGGTGTCGGAATTGTGATGTGTGCTTACAACGTAAGGTCGCATTAAATTCCACATATGTTCCTTTGCAACAAATTGAAGTTTCCAGCGCCTTTTGAACTCATTGCGTGTGATTGCTTGCATATGCCGCGATCCCCTCCGGAAATGACCAAATCGTAGTTTTTATGGACTATTTTACCAAATACGTGGAAGCTTTTGCTGTTTCTGATATAAAAGCAACAACTATTGCAAATTTGTTATTAAGAGAAATCATCCCATGTTATGGAGTTCCCAAAAAGTTTTTGACGGATCAGGGTTCAAATTTTACATCTACCCTAATTTCGGAAGTCTGTAAACTCTTAAACGATCAAAAAATATTTACGACCCCATATCACCCTCAGTGTGATGGGTTGGTGGAACGCTACAATCGCATTTTAATTGATGGATTGTCTAAGCTGAGCGCGTGATCCCAGTATGATTGGGAACAATTTTTGCCATTCGTGTTATTTGCATATCGCGCGACTCCGCAATCATCAACTAATATATCTCCTTTTGAAATGCTGTATGGTCGCGAACCAGCTTTTTCCCATGACACTCTACTCATAAATGACTTTAAGATAAATCCGAATTTACCATCTGTTGCGAAAAATATGTCATTGATTTAAAGCTAACCTTACAAGATTTACATGAAATCGCATCTAAAAATTTAGCTCAAGTGCGAAAACAGCAAAAAATCTCAATACGACAAATCCGTAACTCAAACAAATTTTTCTCTCTCGGATATTGTTTACCTCAATAATACTTCGGTAATCCAACCTGAAATTGGTAAATTATCACCTAAACGTGTTGGTCCGTACCAAATTATTGACTTACCTACTCCTGAAACTGTGAAAATCGCTTATGTCTATAATCCTCTTATCACTCATCTTGTTCATTGGAATAGACTTTTACCTGAGCCTAAACTACCGTACCCGGATTTAATTGTCGAAAAGCATGCATATGCTCCTTGCAATTTTGTTTTGGTAAAATTACCACATCGCCCTCTTGCCCCGGCAGTAGTGATAAGTTTTGAGGACTTACTGGGCAGGGAGCAAAAAGCTAAGGACTGCGCGCCTGTATGTTTATTAAATGGCTCTAAAACAGCACATGCCATACCATTATCTGACGCTTTCCCTTTTGGAGACCCATGGATGCTGAGAGTACCCCAAGCAAAGAGGCGTTGCTGGAATCAGCTGGTCGCCAATTCACATTCGAAGGGCACAATCCCACAACCCTGAATGAGTTCCATTTGGCTTTGTCTGATATGGCTTTAGAACGGAGTTTGGATTACCCAGATCCGTTACCACAAAATGATGACCGGCGTGTTGGCGGTCTAGACGCACTAAGTGCAAAAATTATTGAATATAGAAATTCACATGAGGCAAAAAATCATCGTAAATGCATAAATGACCAAGAGCTCTGGTGGGACAACAGTTTTGCAGATTCCCTTTGGCTACCCTTTGTGTGCCAAAGAAGAGAATCCTACCGACTGTCTTAGTCACCAACGACCAGCAGTCTTTTGGAGCTATTTTGGCTTTAACTGAGCCATCAAACATGATAAATGGCACCTTGTTTTTGGGCTATGATTTGGAATTTTTGAATGACAGAAAAGCTAGAAGTTATAAAACTTGGGATTTGCGTTACCAGCAGCTCTGTCCAACCTACCAGGACATCCACGGCCCATTTGTACGCTATGTGCAAGTTGCTAGCGCAAATGGCCACGTGTTCTGTTGGGACATTGCTAAATTCCCAAAACCACCGTTTGGGCTTTATCAACTGCTTGAAACACGTCTCCCGGACATGCAAATGGTGTGTTACGATCTAACGCAAGATAGACTTGCGTATTTTCATGTCTACGGACCTACGTTCGAAGAGATATTGGCAATCCCTGATGTCTAACTTCGACAGAAACGGCATTGGAAAGATACATTTAGCGCAAATTTTATCAATATACAGCCCATAGCAAGAACGTTCACTCGCCGTCACCATATTTCAGCGCTTTTGCACACATTAAAGCGCTTAGCTGAATTTTTCTTTGACATGTTTATCGATCCAAACGCCTCCGGATAACTTTGGCCAGGCGTGGAGTTTACCGTTACCATGCGATATGCAGGTTTATTTGGCATTGAATGCCTTGATTACTATCGATTTTTTCATATTGATAGAAGGCTGCTCGCAAAATAACTGCATTACTGTAGATAAAAAACCGTTGCCATTTTCGTTTAAAGGCAACAAAATGCATGTTAAATCTGGCGGACTAAAAACTAGACGGTGTATGCTGTTGTCTTGCACGCCTTCATGGGGCCAGTCGATTCAGCTCGGCGACTGAAGTCACCGTTGATTTGGACGGCGGCAAGCTGCTCACGCCAGAGGAATTCTATACGCCAGCTCCGCAACTACCAGCAGCTATAGCCGCAGCTACCTCTGTTGCCTCTCGTAATGGAAGCGTTGGCCCATGCCAACGTTTTTGATAACCCTGACTTAAAAGTTCAAGGGTCGCAGTGCAGGCCATTGTGGCACAGAACTGGGCCCGGCTATAGCGCCTGACACTGAACCTAAAACCAAACCAACCAGTACTAGTACACCAGCCTCTGTGACATCCTCGCAAGCTGATATCCTCATTGAATCGCCTATGGTTGGAGTTGAACAATCTGTGCATACGTGGGCAGCAAGAAATTTCTGGGGGGGGGTGCAAGATTTTTTCGAAGGTTAAAAATGGCCTTAAAAATGGTGGTATGGTGATAACAACACCATTTTTCGACGTTCCTCATCAAGCACTATCCATTGGCGTCAAAAAATTGCAAAAAAGCGAAAAAAATTTTCAAAAATTGAATTCTGGGGGTATTTTGATTTCTGGGGGGGTATTTTGGTTTC
The DNA here is from genome assembly GCA_036768485.1 of Mermis nigrescens. NCBI lineage: Eukaryota > Metazoa > Nematoda > Enoplea > Mermithida > Mermithidae > Mermis > Mermis nigrescens. The sequence goes on from JAVLUZ010000590.1 coordinate 38,660, forward strand.
TGGGGGGTGCATACCCCCCCCCCCCAAACCCCCCCCCACGCCCAGGTGTGAATCTGTGTCCACGGATGAGCCCAATTTATCTCCAAAACGTTAAATAATTGCGTTATCAGACTCTGAGGCCAAAAGGCAAGCTAATTTGTCGCCACTGCGTACCACACGCACTACATTGGCACGAAAAGGGGCTGCTACCGTTTCGCAACCAATTGCTCCACAATCGCTTGCGGCGGCGCAGCAGGCACCCTCGGGTTTTGGGTTGTTGCTGCCTTTACCGACTTCACAGCCGGATTTGGCAGAATGTCACACCGGCCCAGATGTTATTATGTTGGATATTATAGGCTTGCCTCCGCAAGCACAATGCACGCTACTACCACAAGAAATACAGCAAGCTGCATTATCTATGCAAATCGCGTTGCAAACCACGCCACAAGGCATGTTGAATTTATTGACACCTGTATCTTGTTTTACGGCACCTATGGCTATGACGGGTGTGTCGAATACTGTAGCGAACATTCAACCAAAGGACATTCAACCTGTATCGTCGAATGTGGAGGCTGCAGTCCCTCCGTACTTACAAGCCATACGCTGAACGCGTAAGTGCTGAAGAGAACACGAGAGTTCAAAATCACTCGCATTATGTCCAACATTTTTTCAATATGATCGAAACTATGACGCGCGAAGCGCCGTGCTATATTGTTCCTGACATTTTGCACAATTTGCGCACTTACCAGGGTGAAGTCGAAGGAACGCGTTTGTACGACCAGTTACTCGGAAATTGCGCAAGTGCATTTCAATCGAGTCTACGCAGCACACTTGCATTTTGCGTCCACAACTGATACACCTGTGCGTCCTCTAGTTTGGACTACCATAGCACAACCTTTGACTGATGTAGATCGTGCGCCAGCGCCTTGATTTATCAGCCAAATGAGTGTGTTTAACTGTCTATATTATCCTGACCAATTTTTTGTGTGCAACCGGTTCTTTATCACAACCGGAATGATGCTTTATGAGGTTCCATTAGAATATTTGGTGATTCATCAACACCTCAAACCACCGAGTGTGGTGACTGATGGAATTGCGCACCAAATTCGACCAGAATTTCTGCCGCACCGCATGTGCCCAGCGCCTGATCATTTAGCGCCAATACTAATATCGATGCGCCAAAATGGTCAATATTTTTGATACTTTCCGAGAGTTTCAATCTGAATACGATTTGGAGTATCGCTTTTTGACTATCTTTTCAACAATAGACGTGATGCACACAAAAGTGCTGTTGGAATTTTTGGACCAAAAGTTCCACTTTTATGCGTATGCCTACGGCAATGCCGCTAATAGGTTGGCGCATGGTGGAACAGTTACGTTGCATGTTGTGCGTAGCTTTCCTTGGCAAATCGTACACACCCTCGCCAAGAGATGCCTTACCGGAATTCCCGGAGTTGACCATGCGAATCGAAAATCAAACCGCATTACACAATATGATTCGCCAAATTAGGTTGGCAACCGATTTGGCACTTGAAGTACTGGTTCAGTTTGACCGTTTTCGAGGTCGCCAAAAGTCGGCCTTTTACCTTAAACACCATATAGAAGGTGATTTGGAAAAAAATTCGTAAAGAGAGATGACAGGCATCCTTGCAAGACCCTTGAGGGTCCTCAGCAAGCCTTGCTATGCCCGAAGTCAATCTATCTCTTGACGCTCAAATCGAAATGCGCAGAGCACGCATGATGATCAAACAGCGCGATTGTGAAAACCTTGCTTCTGAGCTGCCAAGGCGTGCGACAAAATTCTAGCACCCGCCGGCGCTTGCTCACGGAAACTTCAGGCATTTGATAGATGTCGGAAGATGAGCATCGCGGAAAAATTGAATAGATTTTATGACACAAAAATCCGAGCATGCATTGCGTCGGTTGAAAAATTTGGAAAAAGAACGAGTCAAAAGGCTTGTTCGCGCAGAAGTTGCAGCAAAATTTAAAGCTTGTGCAAGCCAAAGGGGGCTCTGGGCGGCAAGAACCGCAGTCATCCCGGCAAAGATATGCACAAATGCACCAACGTTCACAATCACATGCACAACCACAAGCACAAGTAAAACCATACACACAGACTCACACACGACCGCAGACCCAACTGCGGCAAAAACAATTTATGGAATCACGCTCGCATTCCGAGGCATATTCACAGGCGAATGCTGGTCATCTGTTGCGCTCATGACAGCAGCAGCCTCACGAATATTGCCGACAGCCACAGTCAAACCGCGGAGCTCATCAGGGCCAGTCGCAATCATGTCAACGGCAGCAATGGGATCAATTGTATCAATCACCGTTGGGGCAAGATCAAGCAGTCATCAGGGTCTATGCTCAACCACAACCTCAACAACCGTTACTGCCAAAACCGTGGCCGGCTGTGCAATCAAAACAGCAGTCACGTGAAACTTACATGAAGAATCGTTTGGTTTTTGACCAAAACAATTTTCCACACCAGTGCCACCATACGTGGGCAGCAAAAAATTCTGGGGGGGGTGCAAGATTTTTTGAAGGTCAAAAAATGGCCTTAAAAATGGTGGTATGGCGATAAAAAGACCATTTTTCGACGTTTCTCATCAAGCACTATCCATTGGCATCAAAAAATTGCGAAAAAAACGAAAAAAATTTTCAAAAATTGAATTCTGGGGGGGGGTATTTTGATTTCTGGGGGAGGGTATTTTGGTTTCTGGGGGGTGCATACCCCCAAACTCCCCTACGCCCAGGTGTGGGTGCCACCCACACCGCGTCGTTATGCGGATGACTACGATGAGGATGACAATGATGAGGATGATAGTCGACCCGTTGACCCGCATCAACGCCTCACGTCAGCATATGTACGGACGTAGGCATTCGCCATATCAATATCGCGAGCATTTGAATACGCGTCGCGAAAACAACTCGGATCGCGACTATTTCCAACGCCGAAGCGGCAAGCCGCGCAGCTCGAAGCCCACTTATGAGGATTGTTATTAATTTTACAAGTTCGACGAACTGAACTTTTTGAACTCTGCGACAGGCGTCAAATTGACCAGCAGCTTTCGTCTTTCGTTTTTTGTCCTGATGTGGATTCCAGGACATCGCGTTTCATTTATTTTCCTGTGTAATTTTTTTCTTGTCATTTTCTTGCTGTAATTTTTGATTGACGGTGCTTATTTTTCTTTGTTATCTCGCATAATTTGCCATTCCTCGTTTTATTGTTACCTCGTGTTTTAAATCGTCATTGTCTTTAATTTTTGCTCAGCATAATCTTGCCTTATCATTCCGTGTCTTAAATTTTTGCTCAATAGCGGTGTTACTATTATGGTATCTTAACTCTCTAACGGACAAGGGGTTAATTTACACCCAATCTAAAGATCCTTTTCAATTCAAAATTCTTTCATTACCCGGGGACTGAAGGAGGCTGATGAGACAGCATAATCGAATATTATGCTATGCTGTCCAAGACTGGAGTTCATCATTACTCGGGCAACAATATAGTTTTACCTAGCGTCATTGAGAGTGTTGCTCAGAGAGTTCCTGAGTGCGAACGAGGTCATGCATTGACCGCTATTTGTTATCGCTATTTGTTATTATTATTGTTATTTTATTTTTGTTTTTCACGTTTGCTCAGGATGAGGCGTTGCGGACGCCAGAGTAGAGGCGTTGCAGACGTCGGAGTGCCGATTAGTAGAAGCGTTGAGACGCTAGTGATTATTGTGTACCCCCGAAAAATTCTCCACTTCGTGTCAAATTTTTTTTCTATACGTGGGGGAGTGTAACTACGAGAGTTACACGTTTTGGCGAACTTGCCTTAGCAGTTCGCGGTAGCCACTTACATAGCCAATACTAGTAGCTATCTACGATAGTGTACTGTGGGCTATGCCTTCGGTCTTCCCACTTTTTCCCTAATTTTCAATAATAAAAACAATAAGATACTTGTCCGGTAACATAGAGTTAAGTATATGATAATAGTAATTGTTTCATGCATTACCGCTCGTATGTAGCCTTAGAATATTTGATCTGAGATTTAAAAGTATTCCAGTATTATGTTATTTTGACGTTAATTTCTTTTACTGTAATGGTCCCATGAGGCCATCTGTAGTTAGTCTCGTTGGCAGTCGTACGCTTGTACAGTGGAGTACGTTTCTTTTTCTTTTGCGTTATTTGTTGTCCGGCAGCTAGGCCGTGTATTTAGTGTATCGAAATAAATTAGAAAACCTACCCAGGGGTTTCGGATATACCGAGGGTAAGGTCGGACTTTCCCAACGTTGAGGATTTTGGGACTCTGAGTGGAAGGATAGGTAAATTCCGTATGATTACTTATTTCGTTCAAAAGTCTTAATTCTTTTCTCAAACCTAAAATTGGTCAAAAATATTATTTAATCTTTAATGATGATTGATCAGTCTAGAGCTCGTTGGTGTTGTTTTCAAATTTCATTGTGCTACGTACATTAGGAACCAAAAACATTTCTGATTGAATCGAACCTAGAAAATAAGTTAAATAATCAACTTGAGCTTTGAGATAGGTCAACTGACCTCCGCGGCAATTCCGAGATTTAGGTAGGTACTCTTAGGGCTTAGGGCGTAGCTGCTGAGATCACCCGACGAGAAGCGGTCAGCAATATTAGGACCAAGGGGATCGAAGCCGTAAGGTCTGTAAGGGTCCAAAGACCGAAGCGATTCCAGGCTAAGCGATCGGGACCAGCGCTAAGAGCAGATCTAAGTACCTAAGTACCTAAGTAAGTCTCGAAGGCAAATACACCCGTCCTGTGTCGATTCTTTGTAGACATAGGGCGGCCATGTATTTACACTGAGCAGATCTGCCGAATTACAGTAATTCGTCTTGTTACGCTTACTGTAGCCCTTAAACGTGTAAATGTAGGTGGGGGCCTACGTTCACTTGCTTACTTAGCCCTAGCTTAAGCTCACGCGCTCGCACAAAAGGCGACTCGGGGGTAAGACCCGGCCTATCAAGATAGCCCGGCCCTCTACTGCGCGCACCTAATGAAACTTACTTACTTAACCCCAATTTGAGATTAAGTACCTAAATAATGTAAGTTCCCCGGAAACCTAATTGAGGGCTCAAAAAGATTATTATTTAACTTGTTTTGGGACCGAATTCCGGTGCTTGAAAATATTGAAGGTTCCTAAGTATAGTGTAGCACAAGGACAGAATTCAACAGCACGGAAATTCGAACCGAGCCCAATCATCGTTCATTAAATAATTAATTTTTACAATATTTTTGGACCGAAAATTATGAAGCAATTAAAAACGCGACAGCATGAAGATGCATGCTGCCGACTGTCGTGTTACGCTAATCGGTTAAAAACAAACACTATAATTACGAGGGCACGTAGCCCGCCAACGGCATACAACTAAGGCCGTGAAGGCACACAAATAAAACAATAAATGCGTAAGGGCGAAAGAAGCCTGCCCACTACGCGACGAAAATACGACGAGATTTTCCTGCAGCCAGCAGGGGAAAATACTGGGAGACTACGTGCGGAAAAATACGTCGCACGGAAAAGAAAACGGGCACAGCATACAAGCTGGCGAAAAACTGGGAAAGCTCAATGTAAAATGATAAAGTCTTAAAGTGGAGGAAAAATCGTAATAGTCCTAATAGTCGTCAAAACTGCGCTCGCACGCAGTTTTAAACGATACAAAAAAGAGGCGTATCAAACGCGGACAAAGAAACGCGGAATGGATCTACGAGAATAACAATAGGCCTATGGGCAAAGCTTACGGTAAAGAATGTACAAACGAAATAGACACGAATATGAGACACACACATATGGAGTTTTAACACACGTATGATATGATAGCACACATACCAATTCGTACTCAAGTCGCATTAAGCCCGAGTGCCCATTTTCCTATCCCGGATTTTTATTGAAAATATGTGTGGGAAAGGAAATGAAGATATGATAATTTTAAGAGGGAAGGTGGTCCCGGGCGACACACTAAAGCGTTACGCTGAGTGGTCGCGTACGTGCAAATGGAAATTAAGCACGAAATTGAGCATCTAGGGCAAACAGTCATCGGCATGTATGTACCAAATAGCACAAAACGAATGGAATTTCGCGTTGAACCAATGCAACGAAAATGGGGTGTAGAGCCATCTCTACAAAAGAATTAACTAAAAAGCTCTCAAATAAATGAAACAGACTATAGAGCCAAATAACACGCAATAGACGGCCCAACTCGTAAATCCTACTAATGAAAAAGATAAGGAGAAAGAAATAGCATGATAAGCATAGGTAACCACACACGGAGCCTGGACCATGGCAATCATAAGTAACAACACCCGGAGCCTGGGAGAAACGGGTGAAATGGCGAAACCGTGATACGCATAGGTAACCACACCCAGAGTCCGGGAGAAACGGGAGAGACGGTGAAACCATGATAAGCATAGGTAACCACACCCGGAGCCTGGGAGAAATGGGAGAAACGGCAAAACCATGATAGGCATAGGTAACCACGAGCCTGGGAGAAACGGCAAAAACATGTTAAACATAGGTAACCACACCTGGAGCCTGGGAGAAACGGCGAAACCATGATAAGCATAGGTAACCACAAGCCTGGGAGAAACGGGAGAAACGGCGAAACTATGTTAAGCATAGGTAACCACACCCGGAGCCTGGGAGAAACGGGAGAAACGGCGAAACAATGATAAGTATAGGTAACCACACCCGGAGACTGGGAGAAACGGCAAAACCATGATAAGCATAGGTAACCACACCGGAGAAACGTTTCTCCCGGGAGAAACGTTTCTCCCTCCGGGGAAATTTTGATGGGAGAAACGTTTCTCCCACCGGGGGAAACACTAGTAGGATTTACGGGTTGGCCCCAATAGACGATAGGCAACCGGATGAAGCGCCGTACGCCCATTGGCTGAATTTTCGCTGCTTTCGAATCACCTTACTGTAGAAAAGTCTCAAGAATTTCATGTTTTAACTGCTGACATTATTTATTTGAAGGTGGTTATTGATTTGTCAAATGTCAACTCATTTGTAGAGGGTCGCATTTTGCTTTCTGCTTAGGGAAGGCAAATTTACTCTATTTCAGGTAAGAATATGCCATACCTTTCTTAGAGCAATTAACCACGATTGGACAATGTTTACATTGAATACTGATTGATTAACCCTCCGTTTACTGTGTCCTCCTATGCCGGAGGCATAATGAATCACTTTCATGGCATTTGTTTCTGTTCTACCTTATCCATATGTCCAAAACTTTGTCCAGCCTCGTTTTGACGTCAGTTACATCGTTTTTAATGGTTTAGCTCGAAGAGGAGTTATAGAGTAGTAAGAAATAGGCATTTTTGGCCTATGTTCAGTGATATCACAAAAACTCAAGATGAATAAATAAGGTTATATAAAGAAAATTTAGTGGTTTATTCCTTTCCAGCTCTTTAAATGCATCCCCTGGATGTGTTTAACACAACAGAAATCTACTTTTTCTTGTTTTTGCATAATGTCCAACGGGTGCCTATTCTTATGCATTGTACTAGTTTTTTAATTATACCTCTTTCAAAAATAATTTTCGCAGAAAATAACATACATATTCAGAAAGAGCATGAAAAATTGCACTAAATGAAAGTAATATCTGTCGGAGAGTAATTAGAAGGCATCGCTTAATACGCACTTGGAGTTTATGCCAAGATGGTGCACTTTTACTGCAATATTCGAGACTGTTCTAACCGACTTTCCATGCCCCTTTAAGTACGACTAATGGCGTCGATGCATATACATGAGATCGTTTTTTACAATAAATCTTTATTTTTTGCAAAAGTCTCTCAAAAAAAAGAATTAATTGTCCGAAGCGTTTTATCCATTGTATTTTCACTATGTAAATAGATGAAAAATGCTTGTCTAGTCGAGCGGAAACTCATTACGTTCAGATTCAAACTTTTCAACTATAAATCTTGCTGTAGTGCCTCGCCTCCCGCCAGGGGTTCTTTCAGGGTGCAGTGCATTTGCTGCCAGATTTAGTGCATTTTGAAATATTTGGTGCATAATCTAGTGCATCAGGCTTTTAGTGCAATTTTTAGTGCAATTAAGAGTTTTTTAGTGCATTTTTAGTGCATTCAAGAAATGCTTTGCTTCTGTTATTAAAACTCGTTTGCTCTTACTGTAGACTAATTAATCAATCAAGAAAGAAAAGGAGGAAAGAAGGAGCGTAATAAAATTAAGAAGGGCAGAACCCAGTTCATGTAGAAAAGCTACCGTAGCAAATTCTTTGGCTTATTTTCTCAGTATTGTCTTACAATCTTCCAAGTTTTCACTTTCGTGACTGCGTGTTCCCATTGCTGACGTTTTAGTCGCTCACGCTGTTTTATGCATGTAGGTATCATCTGTTTAATTTGTCTTCTTATCACATGCCGTGTCTTTATATTTTTTGCCATGTGTTTCTTACGTAGCGATAAAATCTTGTTTGTTGATTTGTGAAAATACTAAATCGTAGCTAGCCTAGGCTTATTGAAAGCGAAAAGAGAAGCCAGCGCTGGCCGCCAGTGGCGGATCTAGGATTTTCTTAAAAGGGTCGGTCGGCACGCTAAATTTTCCTAAAACCGCCAAAAGTAGAACCAAAAGTTTGCTCATAACGCTCAAAATAAAGTTTTTTGCGTTTTAAACTTTATGCTTTTTTTCAAAATCGCTTTTGACGCAATATTTTTTCGAAAATTTTTTGAATTTCCGGTCATTTTTTGCGAAAATCCGGCACAAAGCGCCAAATAGTTGCGAAATTTCGACTGAGTGACATTCAGAAGCTTGATTTGCAACTTGATCTACTGTATTTGCAGCATTTAACACAGAACGTACGTCTGAATTTTTTACAAAAATTACGCTCAAAAATGGAAAAAATCTAAGCTGAAATATAGCTGTTTCTGCTTTTGAAATTGATGTAAAAGTCATTTTATAGGCAAGAAATTTCGCTCTAGCTTTATTCTGTTTGCCATTTTCGAATGCTTCGGTTGAACGCGTCTTTTCGATAATGAATATTGTAAAAAATAAGTTGCGTAATCGACTCTTGTGCAATCATACGTGGGCAGCAAGAAAATTCTGGGGGGGGTGCAAGATTTTTTTAAAGGTCAAAAAATGGCCTTAAAAATAATGGTAGGGCGATAAAAACACCATTTTTCGACGTTTCTCATCAAGCACTATCTATTGGCATCAAGAAATTGCGAAAAAACCGGAAAAAATTTTCAAAAATTGAATTCTGGGGGGTATTTTGATTTCTGGGGGGGGGGTATTTTGGTTTCTGGGGGGTGCATACCCCAAACCCCCACGCCCAGGTGTGTGTGCAATACTGTTGAAGCTATCCTTATGGTTCGTTATGGTTTAGACTTTTTAGATGTGCCATTTTCCAAATTTTCGCCAACAAAAAAATGTTGTTAAGGTTCACAGATGCAATTTACGAGTCAAAAGATGTTGATAATGAATGTGATCGTGATTCCGACCTTATTGATGCTTTAGATATTTTACATGATGCTTAGTGGTTTTTTAAATTGAATTTTTCGTTGAATAAAAGTTTATTTGATGATTTTTATGCCATTGTCTTCCCTTAAGTCTAGCAGGCTTAGCTATATCTTTAATGTTTTACTCTTTGAAATACAGTGCATTTTTTAGTGCATTTATGAAAAATCTAGTGCATTTTCAGTGCATTTTCAACATTTATCTGGTGCATTTCATTTTTTGGACCTGGCAACACTGCTCCCGCCACTGTTGCCAGGTGCAGGAGAATTCTCCTGAATTCAGGAGAATCTAAAATTTTCAGGAGCAGGAGCAGGAGAATGGGCTTTTCAGGAGAAATTTCAGGAGAAGTTGTAAACCTGCAGGAGAATGCAGGAGAATTTTAAAATGTCAGGGGAGAATTCAGTGAGAATCCTGAAAATCTAGGAGAATTCAGGAGAATTTTCAAAACTTAAACAGCAAGTTATAATGATTATCATACATCAAGCTTCTTACTTCTTACTTCTTATATTAGTGATATCAACAGGCTGGAGGCTCTTCAGCGTAAATTTACTAAATACATAGCTGGATATCATAGCCCTCTTTCTTACGACAAACGCCTTAACCAACTTAACTTGTATCGATTAGAATTACGTCGCCTTCATATTTGCTTATGTATGATGTATCGAATTATTAGTCAAAAAATCTTGTCTTTCCATGACAGATTTTTTTTGTGCTTGAGTCAAAATACTACTCGCTGCACAAATTGTTTCAAGCTAGTTTGTTCCTCTTGTCCGTTCTAATTTACAAAAATTTGACTTTCCATAAGTATATCTTTCTGTTCGGAATCGCCTACCTGATTTTTGTAGTCTCTTCCCCTTACTTTAAATATATTCAAATCTAGATTAATTGATGTCGACTTATCCAAATTTATTATAGGGACGTGGCTTAAATCGTCATTTTCATGACTCGCTCATCAGCCTTTTGCTGTGCGCTTTTATTCTATTGACCGTATGTTTTATTACTCTTTTACATCTTTCGTAATTGTCGCGTTTCAGTAATAAATTATTTCATTCATTCATTCATTCATTCATACTGTAGTTAGTTAGTTGTATATAATTTTATACTCAGAGATCTTTCACATTAAGAATTTATTTCTGTTCATAGTTAAGACCTACAGTGTTAAGTTATAACTATATCCAAATAAGTTTGTGCTTCCCGTAGTAAATCATTCATTCATCCATTTATTTATTCACTTAATATCACGAAGTGCAGAAATACATAGCTTTTGACACACCGTCTAATTGTTTTTATCAGTTTCATAGACGTTTGCAAACACCGTTTTTTTCCACTTTTTGGTCTATTTGTCAACCAAAATTTTGGGAAATGGAAAAAATTTTGGGCTTGGTTGGCATTTGTGGAAACTTTTTGTAATGCTAAAAATGCGTTTTAGAGAGTTGAAACTTCGAAAATTTTTGGCGCTTCGCGCCGAATTGATTAAATTCTTACTTATTAGTAATCCTTAAGCCGCGCTGCACCAATCGCAGCATTTTTATCGACAATCTGGTCTAGAACTTCACTACGATTGAAAATCCTTATCTTATGCACGGATTCAGTTAGTTTTTGTAATGCAAAAATGCGTTTTAGAGAAGTGAAACTGCAAAATTTTTCGGCGCTTCGCGCCGAATTGATTTAATTCTTTTTTATTATTAGTATTTGAGCCGCGCCCCGTCAACTGCAGCATTTTTATCGACAATTTGATCTAGAACTTTACTACGATTGAAAATCCTTATTTTCTGCACGGATTCAGTTAGTTTTTGTAATGCAAAAATGCGTTTTAGAGAAGTGAAACTACAAAAATTTTTCTGCGCTTTGCGCCGAATTGATTTAATTCTTACTTGTTATTGATGTTTAAGCCGTGCTGGCGCCAATGGCAGCATTTTTTATCGATAATCTGGTCCTAGAAGTCCACTACGATTGAAAGTCCTTACCTTCTGCACAGTTTTTGAAATGCAAAAACGATTTAGAGAGCTAAAATTTCAAAATTTTCTAGCGCTTCGCGCCATTTGATAAAATTATAGTTTTAATTGTCAAAAACGACTTCAGAATTGGCTAAAATGCTTTACTGAAGGAAGGAAATTCAAGTTTTAACATAAATAACGTTACTGATCGTGATATTCTTGTAGAGCGCGAAATTTTTATACAAAAAGTGCTTCAAACACCGCTATTGCATGTGTACATAAAGTTTTCCACTTAAAAACACTGATTTTTCAACACAGGCGCTCTATTTTGAACGTTTTTAGACCTCCCAAAAATGTGGAAAAAAGTCGGGAAAAGTGGAAAAACATTTTGGGTTCAGTCTATAATGTCAACCAAATCAGCTGGAAAAACTGGTGTTTCGCAAAGCGCCTATAAACATTTTTCGATATATTTCAAAACGTAAGGATTTGCTTGCTACTGAAGTACATACAATTAGTAATAAAGTATTATTTATTTTTTCAAAAGACATTGCAAACAGGGCTCTTTTCAGAAATTTTTGATGATGTAAGTGCAACTGAAAATTGGCGGTCACTGTTTTAAGCACAGAAACTGTTTTTTTCGAATAATGTGTATTGTAAACAATGCGACCTCTTTAGCTTAGGGCCCTTTGAGCAGTATATCCTGATGAAGATCAGGAATCTGTTATTGAATGTTTGTCAGCTGCTGATGTAATGAATAAAATGTTATACTTTGTGGTGCAGCATTAGTCTTCCATTATTTTTGCATCTGCCTGTATAATGCAGATATGCTCCATGAGCTTTTTGTGAGAGAATTAATGTTCATTATTTAGCCTTGAGTGTCCTTAGGATTAACAGGCAAGAGATCAGAATAAAAAAGTTGGGTGAACCAAGGTAAATTGGCCTGAGCATGCTTGATATGCATGTGTGCATACAATTGTAGATCTGCTGTACAACCTTCCTGCAAAATATGAGCCAGAGAATTTTCAGGAGAATCAAAATATTTTCAGGAGAATTGCATGGAGAATTTTTCCCCAATTTTACCTCTGTGCAGGAGAATCTGAATTTTGGGACCTGGCAACACTGCTCCCCGCTTACACTATCGTCTCATCTACTCTGTGTTTGGCTACTTTTTCCATTCTCTTGTTCACCAAGTGCGTTTTATTGTTTGCTTCCTTCTGATATATATTCCGGCATTGTCGCAATGTCTGATCTAAGCATGGAAGTCTTTCCTGAAGAGTTATTGTTATTGGTTGATGAAGATTTTTGCATGGGGTAAAAACGAAGTTTCTTTTATTGAATCGAGCAAAGTTCACGGTGGCTTTCAAGGTGAAAATTGGGGACAAAACAATTACTTGCAATCCAGAAGTTGGAATTCTGACCGCGAACCAGGTCCAAATCGTTGATGTAAGTTCAGTGTATCATTTTATAGGTATTACAGGGTGGGCCAAAAAAAGGCTACATTCCGATTCAAGAGGGCATAACTTCGGCTGATGTGAACATAAGATGTTAGAACTGACAACATTAGATAGATAAAAGTGTCTTCTTTCGAATCGTGTGAAAAATTTTGGCCAGCTGCCAGCGTTTCGTGCACTACGGCTATTTGTTTACACCTCACTTTGATATTGTTCTAACCTCAGAGTTTCCGCATTGGGCATTGGTGTAGCTAGTTCACATATGTATTAAGATAGCCCGCGTTATAGGTATGTATACAGCAAGTAGTATCCAGTGAAAGCTGCCACCTAACTGGTTTGATTTGAGTCAAGTCGAAAACAAATAAGGCAGTCATCAGATTTTTCCCGTAGATTCATGTGACTGACCAAAATGTTGGTGCCAGCGTTTAAAATCAAGCCTAAGCAATGGAAGCAACTTGCGTCGCTCACTACGCTCGCTCCGCTCGTTGCATCCCATTACTCAGGCTTATTGTAAACGCTGCACCACTTTTGGTCAGTCTGTTCTAAGCCTAAGCCTAATCAGCTGGTAAACCAGTAAAACATCACAAATACCTTGCAATCTTTATCGAAATTAACCAGCGTTAGTCGATTGGTTATGGTTCTGGACTTTAGAGCAAGGAGTCCACGTTTCGAATCCGACTGCCAGCAACTTTCTCTCATTTCCTCAGATGCTATCGACCACACACATACGCCCTTATAATATGACTATGTTAATACATATGTGAACCAGCTACACGAATGCCCCGCATTGTATCACATTACTGCGTGTGTAGGAATCCTTTTTTGACCTGTTTGACAATATATACTTTCATAAGAATTTGAGTAGCACATTTTTTAAACCCCCAGAGTAGATAACGCTTCCTACTGAGTGCAAAAATTTCAGGATATCGTGAAAATAGGATGTAAATTGATGGCAGGACCAATGACGCTATTGGCCTTTAAACAATATTAGAGTAGGGTGTAAACTAATTGCCCTAGTGCTCGAAGCATTGATATGTGGCCAAAATTTTTTACACAATTCGAAAGAAGACACTTTTATCTATCTAATTATGCTAGTTTTAACGTCTCATGTTTCACATCAGCTGAAGTTATGATGACCTGTTGAATTGGAATGTAGCCTTTTTGGCCCACCCTGTAAATAGATAATCGCGAATCTGAAAGATGCACACAATACATGCCTGCCTGTTAGATGGTGTATTATATATGTAAATTAAACTAGTGATTGACCGGGGCCCCAACAATCCCTGGCCATTTTCAGCATCCCCGGCCCCGGCCGGGGCAAGGTCAAAAAATGGCCAGGGCCAGGAAAAAATTTAGTGTAATTCGTATTTTGTACAGGCTGTGATACTGGCACTTATTTATCAATCAGCAAGTGTTAATTTTGAGAACTGTACTGATTAGACCATATGTATACTTACTTAGTCCTTGTTATAAGTTTACTGTGGATAAATTAGCTTTTACTGAATAAATGTTCAGGAAAATCTGCATGTTTTCGATTCCTCCACTTAACTTATTTAAACTAAATGTACTCTTAACTCATTCATTCATAGCTATGGCTAAAAGATTTAGAGTTGACAAATACGTTCTATTTCTAAATGGAAAATGTTCGTTTTCAACATACTATTTTTACAAAAAAAAGCATTTACATCTAATTGAATGGGAACCGCGTGCTTTGAAACGCGTTTCTTGTGTAATATTCATTAGGACGGAGGTTAATTATAGGCGAATGTAAACTACGCTACAGAATTGCGTCCGATCCCCGATAAACTAAATATGTCTCAAACAGTTTCCTTAGGTCCAGAGTTGATGGAGGGTGAAATCCCAAATTGGAGGACCAGAAAATTAAGTGGTGGACTATTATTAGCCGACTCTATTTTGTTGTACGAGCTTCTTGTGCTTGTACAAAGATCTCCAAAAGGTCTTTTAATGAGCTAACAAATTTTTGTAGCTATATTATATTAATATATTTTTAAACATACACATTTTCGCATACTATCAGTATGTGACAGTGTTTTTGTACAATGTACCCTTGTATATACATGAACAAAGATGGTACCCAAAAGTCTTTGTACATTTTGTACCAGGTTTTTTTTGTACATGATCCGTTTGTACATGTACAAAGATGGTCCCCAAAAGTCTGTACATTTTGTACACACAAATTTTTGGCTACTATAATATGGTACAGTAGCGACCTTAGTGTGTGGTAAAACAGGGTCTTTTGACTTTTGATTGTATAGTTTAGCTAATTTCTGGGTTTCTAACGCCAAAAATTACTGAAATTGCCTAAAAACAGTGCTAAGTTTCTAAAAATTTGATATTTTTCCATTCTAAATACAAATTTTGCCATTCTAAAGATATATAGGATAGACAATTTTTCATATCGGAGCGAAGCGCCGAAATTTTTTGGAATTTTACACCTTTTTTACAATTTTTAGCTTCCCAAAAATCTTTGTACATGTACAAAGATAGCCCTGAAAAGTCTTTGTACATTGAGAAAAACCTTTGGCGAATACAAAAAACACTGTTTTGTACATGCAAATTTTTGTATACTTTAATATAGGTACAGTAACGATTTAAGTGTGGTAGAAAATAGTTTTTAGACCTTTAGTAGTGTATTTGGCTAATTTTTGGGTTTCTGAATATTTGACATTTTTCATTTTTCCATTCTAAGCGCAGTGTTGCTTATTACAAGATTTAATTCGCATATTACAATTTTTGTAATATTTCTGATTTTGTAGTACAAGTTGTTTTAGCTTTCTCAGTCGAGTTTTTATGTGTGAATTCCATCAAAAGCTCATAATAATTTCAGCACTTCGCGCCGAACTAATATTATCAGCTAAATTCAGGCCAAATTATCACATTTAGAAGCACGGTCTTTTTGTATTCGGCGAAGATTTTCGCTGATGTACAAAAACGTTTCAGGACCGTCTTTGTACATGACAAAGATTTTTTGAAGAACAAAAACTACAATTTTAAAGATTTTCAGGGCGGGGGGTAAGCGGCTGCAAAATGGAGCAGCTTACCCCCTCTCCTGAAAATGGCCGAGTATACATGTGACAGGAGGTTTGGGCCATCCGATATCCATGCTTTGAAGCCCCAAACTTTCTTGAAAGTCAGAAAATATTTGATCACCCTCCCCATTTTTTGGCGAAAACCTGCGCTTTTTTGGCTATTTTTATGTGTTTCTACCATTTTTGATCTAGTCGCTAAGCCCCTCCTTTAAAAATGGCGAGGGACCCCTAGCCTAGATTTCCAGCCGTTACATGTATACTAGGGACCCTCATAAAATTTTAAGCGATTACATGCTTGTTTTATAGTGATAGTTCATCTACAGTACACGCCTGGAATTTTGCATGCGCAGTCTTCATTAACTTTTGCTGCAGTCGGATTTTAGCGAGCGGACCTCAGTGGCCATTAGTGGGCCGCTTTTAAGCACTTGCAGCCGATTGACGGACTGCTTTCAAACTACTGCGGCCGTTCGTGGACTGCAGTGGCGCGTTGGATGCTGACTGCAGTTACTTTACTGTAAGTACGGAAACATGTATAGTATCGCTGCTAGCATATTGCGTTATTTGTCGCACCGCATGCGTGCGTTTCAAAAGTGTGTGCGTGCAGCAGGTCCAGTCCAAGAAAAAAAGGTAAAAATAGATTGGAATTTTTGTGCATATCATTATAATTGTCATTTCCTCCATTGGAATCTCATCTAAGAGATTATGGGCATAAAAATTAAAGAGAATAGTATTTCCTGTGTGCGATCGATTGCATATTGCTCTGCAGCAAAAGAGCATTTTAAAATTAATTTCAGGCTGAGAGCGTTCCGCGTTTTAAAATAAATTCATGGCCAATAAAGAGTAAAAGATTTAAAAATCATAAGCACAAAATTTCTTTTGCCATTAGTTATATGATTTTAGAAAGCGCATCTTTTCGACTATATCAAAATTAACAATAAAATCAGAAGCAAATTGCTCTTATCTTTTGGAGGAAAAGGTTTTTCCGAAGGGTATTTTCCTTCTTCTAAAAAACCATATTTTTCACTCTTATATTGCAAAATTGGGAAGACAGAATGAATAGTGACTGTAAGGTCTAAGCTAAATATAAAATTTAACAAAATAGCAAAATACAGATGAAAAATAGTTTTGCAAATTAATTGTACATCATAAAATTTTTGTTAAAATAAAGTAAACAATAAATATTGTAATGCCTTTAAAATACAAAATTGATAAAAAGCTCCTGATTATCCGCTTTCCAAGATATTTTGTATTTTCGCTTTTTTCATTTATTCAGATACAATATGTACATCAATAATATATTCAGTAGTGATCGACCGGGGCCCCGGCCCCGGTAATCCCCGGCCATTTTTGAGCATCCCGGCCCCGGCCGGGGCAAGGTCAAAAAATGGCCGGGGCCGGGGAAAAATTTAGTGTAATTCGTATTTTGATACAGGCTGTGATACTGGCACTTATTTATCAATGAGCAAGTATTAATTTTGAGAACTGTACTGATTAGACCATATGTATACTTACTTAATCCTCTACTGAAAAAATGTTCAGGAAAATCTGCATGTTTTTGATTCCTCCACTTAACTTATTTAAACTAAATGCTACTTTTAACTCATTCATTCATAGCCATGGCTAAAAGATTTAGAGTTGACAAATACGTTCTATTTCTAGTTGGAAATTGTGCGTTTTCGACAAACTATTTTTACAAAAAACACTTTTACATTCAATTGAATGGGAACCACGGGCTTTAAAACGCGTTTCTTTTGTAATAGTTATTAGGATGGAGGTAAATTATAGGCGAATGTAAACTACGCTACAGAATTGCGTCCGATCCGATAAACTTAATATGTCTCAAATAGTTTCCTAAGGTCCAATGTTGAGGGGGGATGAAATCCCAAATTGGAGGACCAGAAAATTAAGTGGTGGACTATTATTAGCCGACTCTATTTTGTTGTACGAGCCTCTTGTGTTTGTACAAAGATCTCAGAAAAGGTCTTTGTATGAGCTAACAAATTTTTTGTAGCTATATTATATAAATATATTTTCAAACATTTTTGCTTACTATAATATGGTACAGTAGCGATTTTAGTGTGGTAAAACAGGGTCTTTTGACTTTTGATTGTATATTTTAGCTAATTTCTGGGTTTCTAACGCCAAAAATTACTAAAATTGTCTCAAAACGGCGCAAAGCGCCTAGAAATTTGACATTTTTCCATTCTAAATACAGTCGAACTTGCTTAATGCGTACACCCAAGGAACCAAGCCCTTCTGTATGCATTATCCGAGTGCACGCATTATCCGAATACCCCGGATTTTAACAAGGAATACACTATTATGCGATAAAATCATTTTTTTAGGAAAAATATAGCAATACAAGTCTGCTTTAACATATTTTCACGCTTAAAGTCACAAAAATTTTCGATATCATTCATTTCGCTGAACAACTTTGTGTCACAATTGTCCTGTGCCATTAAATTCGTATGTTCGATATACTCAGTTTTAAATCCTGATAGCTCGGAACCGTTTCTGTTTCTCCTAGATCGTCCAGGTCACGAAACTAAATATTATGCACATTTTAAAAACAAATAGGCGCAACACTCATCTCGATGTGCCTAAAGTTTTCGCATAACCACAGAACTTGCGGTGATTTGTCAACATTTTTAAATTTGTCCCCAGAGAAACTTCGTTTTTTGAAAACGCCATGACCAATCAAAAATAACAATTCGTTTAAGGCTTAATTCCCCTAAAACTTTAGAATTCTAAGCTTTTCAAAGAAAGCTAAAGATCCAGACTAAAAATTATACACATTTGAGAAAACAGGCTCGCACAACACATAAGTCAATTTGACCAAAGTACTCGTATAAACAAGGAACTTTATTAGAAAAAGAAAATGTATCAAAATTTAAAATGATGCACATCAAAGATAGCAGAGAGACGCAAACATTTCGAGCTGATCGCATTATCTGAGGTGAAAAAATACATGTTGTATGCATTAAGCCGGGTAGTTTAACATGCAGGCATGGGCCCATGGATGAAATCGGCTGTACGCATTACGCATTAACCGAGTACGCATTATCCCATGCTATTGCCTTATGTTTTACATGGCCTTTCGGTCCGGACCTAGCAATACTGTACTCATTATGCGAGAAAACGCATTATCCCGTGTACGCATTATCGAAGTTCGACTGTACAAATTTTGCCCTTTTAAAGATATATAGGACAGACAAGTTTTCAAATCGGAGCGAAGTGCCGAAAATTTTTTCGAATTTACCACCTTTTCACAGTTTTTATCTTCTTAAAAATCTTTGTACATGTACAAAGATTGTCCTGAAAAGTCTTTGTACATCGGGAAAAATCTTTGGCGGATACAAAAAAACACTGTTTTGTACATGCAAATTTTTGTATACTTTAATATGGTACAGTAACAATTTCGATGTGGTAGAACATATTCGACCTTTAGTAGTGTATTTGGCTAATTTTTGGGTTTCTGAATATTTGACATTTTTCCATTTTTCCATTCTAAGCGCAGTGTTGCTTATTACAAGATTTAATTCGCATATTACAATTTTTGTAATATTTCTGATTTTGTAGTACAAGTTGTTTTAGCTTTCTCAGTCGAGTTTTATGTGTGAATTCCATCAAAAGCTCATAAAAATTTCGGCACTTCGCGCCAAACTAATATTATCAACTAAATTCAGGCCGAATTATCACATTTAGAACCACAATTTTTTTGTATTTGGCGAAGATTTTTGCTGATGTACAAAGACGTTTCAGGACCATCTTTGTACATGTACAAAGATTTTTGGAGAAAAAAACTGTAAAAAGGTGTAGAATTCCTTATTGCAAATTCTATTATTTTAAAGATTTTCAGGGGGTAAGCGGCTGTAAAAATGGAGCCGCGTACCCCCTTCCCCTGAAAATGGCCGAGAAATATACAAGTTACAGGGGTTTGGGCCACCCCCCATCGACGCTTTGAAGCCCCGAACTTCCTTGAAAGTCAGAAAATATTTGATCACCCTCCCCCATTTTTTGGCAAAAACCTGCGCTTTTTTTGCTATTTTTATGTGTTTTTACCATTTTTGATTTAGTCGCTAACCCCTCCTTCTAAAAATGGCGAGGGACCCCTATCCTAGATTTCCAGCCATTACATGTATACTGAGGGACCCTCATAAAATTTTAAGCGATTACATGCATGTTTTATTGTGATAGTTTCTCAATTTACTCTAGCTCACATTCTAAAATAATGTACCACTTCGTGAAATTCTAATAGATAGGTACACTTTTGCCATACTAAAAAATTAAGTTCAAAAAATTCAAAAGGTTTTCACCAAAAATCGTCTGACGGTGACTTGTGTCTTGGACCCTGAGGGGGTTATACCCCTCCCCCTTATGGGAATGTGTGATGTCTCATTTATTACATCCAATACCTATTGCATCCAATCGCTACAGCAGCAGTAGCAGTAGCGAAGATTCAAATGATATAGAGTGTGCTAATAGTAGCGACATGACTTTATTGATGATTCAGACAATGAAACACTGAACTAAATTTGTTTCTTGTGACATAAATAGTAATAAAACTTGATATGAAAAGGCGCACCTAACTTTGCGCTAGCCATTTACTACTGAATGGAGCAGTCGCTCATTATTTCTTTTCCTATGCCCACCCCAAGTATGTGTCATGCAATAATATTTTCCTTGTCTGACCCCGGCCAGCCCCGGTTCTGGCCCCGGCCCTGGGCCGGGGCCAGGGATTTTTTCCAGCCCCGGTACCGCCCCGGCCCCGGCCAAAAAAGTCGCCCCGGTCGATCACTAATATTCAGTTCAGAAGCGAAATACATCATATAATATCTGTCTCCTCAGGCAAGCATATAGTTAAAAAAATATTGCCCGTTCTATTATTTCGCGCAAATTTTATTCTGACCACCCAACTTCCTTCGCAATTTTTCTTGTTCAATTAAAGTACTTTATATGCGTATCTACCATTTTGTATTTATTCTATTCAGCGAACATGCACCTGCAAAGCTTGAAAATACGACAACAAATTTTTACCGTTTGATATTTTAATACACAAGCTCAAAAAAGATTTTGCTCGCGTTCCCTGCTCTCTGTTTAACTGAGGATGCATAAATTTTGCTGATCAGATAGCGAATTGACTGGCGTTTGCAACAGGCTGTGCCTAAAACTTGAATCTCCTGCGCAAAAAGTGTAGTAACCGAGCGTTGAATTTCGACTTAACTTAAGTGGGAATAAATTGAAATATTGCAACCAAAATAACTCAGCGCACTATGCATGATGTACAATTAATTTGCAAAACTATTTGTCATCTGTATTTCACTTTTTTAAATTTTATATTTAGCTTAGACCAGGGGCGTAACCAGGATTTTATTTTGGGAGGGGGAAGGGCCAAAATTTTTGAAGTCCTATATCTCGGGAACCATTAGGAGATACGCAAAAATGGCATTTTTGAGCGTTTGTCGACAAGATCTATTCCATGGTGAAGTAAAAAATTTAAAAAATTCAAAAATTTTCATGCTTGATTTCAAATTTGGATATCAAAAATCTATCTTTTAACCTATCGGTATGACTAATTTCTCAATATCAAATTAAAGCTTGACTCCAAAACATTTCGAAATTCTTTTCTTTGCATTTAATTTAACAGTTTTGTAAAGAAAACTAATACAGAAAATAATAAATCGGCGCGAGGCACCAAAAATTTTCGACAAATTCGCTATTTTAAAGTAAAATCTGGGCGTCTAAGGTAAGAAAAAAGATAGAGCATAAGAAATCCGATGCAAAGCGCCGAAAATTTTTTGACAAATTTGCTATTTCTAGGTAAAATCTGGGCATCTAAGGTAAGAAAAAAGATAGAGCAAAAGAAATCCGGTGCGAAGCACTGAAAATTTTTGACAAATTTGCTAGTTTTAAGTAAAATCTGGGCGTCTACGCTAAGAATTGAGATAGAGCATAAGAAATCCGGCGTGAAGCGCCAGAAAATTTTGAGTTTAGAAGCTAAAAAGTGTGCTGGAAACGCAAACGCATTATGGCTGTCCACAATCCGTTTCCACTTCACCTGAAGAAAAAAGCAAAGGGTCCCTCCCTCCTTTGCTTTAAAAAAATTATTTTTCCATTTCGGGGGCCCCCGCCCCCTCCTGGTTACGCCCCTGGCTTAGAGCTTACAGTCACTATTCATTCTCCCTTCCCAATTTTGCAATACAAAGATTTTTTAAGAAGAAAAACTGTAAAAAGGTGTAGAATTCCTTATTGCAAATTCTACCACTTTGAAGATTTTTAGGGGAGCAAGCGGCTGCAAAAATGGAGCCGCTTACCCCCTTCCCTGAAAATGGCCGAGAAATATACATGTGACAGGGGGTTTGGGCCATCCCCCATCCACACTTTGAAGCCCCAAACTTCCTTGAAAGTCAGAAAATATTTGACCACCCTCCCCCATTTTTTGGCGGAAACCTGCGCTTTTTTGGCTATTTTTGTGTTTTTTTTACCATTTTTGATCTAGTCGCTAACCCCCTCCTTCTAAAAATGGCGGAGGAACCCTACCCTAGATTTTCAGCCGTTACATGTATACTGAGGGACCACACATGGGCGTGGGGGATTTGGGGGTATGCACCCCCCAGAAGTTGAAATACCCCCCAGAAATCAAAATACCCCCCCCTAGGAAAATTTTTTTTGCTTTTTTAGCAATTTTTTGATGCCATTGGATAGTGCTTGATGAGAAACGTCGAAAAGTGGTATTTTTTCGACATACGACCATACGTGGGCAGCAAGAAAATTCTGGGAGGGTCCAAGATTTTTTGAAGGTCAAAAAATGGCCTTAAAAATGGTGGTATGGCGATAAAAACACCATTTTTTGACGTTTCTCATCAAGCACTATCCATTGGCATCAAAAATTGCAAAAAAAACGGAAAAAATTTTCAAAAATTGAATTCTGGGCAGTGATCGGACCGAGGACTCTCGGCAAGCCTCGGCGTTTTTTGGAGCCTCGGCCTAGGCGCCGAGGGCGGAGCTGAAAAGTGCCGAGGCGCCGAGGGTTAAAATCAAATTTGAATAAGTTTAATATGTATGTTGAATATTAACTATTTAAAATGCATCTGCAGTACAAAGGCTATTTTTTACCTATAGACTTTTCTTGTGGTTTCAGCCGCGTACCCAGTTACACAAAGTTACATACAGCGAAGTGCAAATTTATGATTCATGTGATGACTAAGTTTTAATTCTCATGCTTGCTACATGGATCAGAAACACACATTCCCGAAGGGAGGGATGAGGTAGGTTTATTACCCCCCTCTCAGGGTACAAGCACACCTGGGCGTGGGGGGTTTGGGGGGTATGCACCCCCCAGAAACCAAAATACCCCCCAGAAATCAAAATACCCCCCAGAATTCAATTTTTGAAAATTTTTTTCGTCTTTTTCGTAATTTTTCGATGCCAATGGATAGTGCTTGATGAGAAACGTCGAAAAATGGTGTTTTTATCGCCATACCACCATTTTTAGGGCCATTTTTTGACCTTCAAAAAAATCTTGCACCCCCCAGAATTTTCTTGCTGCCCACGGTTGGGTACAAGACCACACATGGGCGTGGGGGGTTCGGGAGGGGGTATGCACCCCCCAGAAGTTGAAATACCCCCCAGAAATCAAAATACCCCCCCCAGAAAAAATTTTTTTTGCTTTTTTAGCAATTTTTTGATGCCATTGGATAGAGCTTGATGAGAAACGTCGAAAAATTATGTTTTTTTCGCCATACCACCATTTTTAAGGCCATTTTTGACCTTTAAAAATTTTTTCACCCCCAGAAATTTTTCACCCCCCCCCCAGAATTTTGGTGCTGCCCACCTATGTACAAGACTCAAGTCACTGACAGACGATTTTTGGTGAAAACCTTTTGAATATTTTTAAACCTAATTTTTACTATGGCAAAAATGCAGCTAACTATTATTATTTCCCGAAGTGATAGAGTATTTTTGAATGTAAGCAAGAGTAAATAGACAAACTGTCACTATAAAACATGCATGTAACAGCTCAAAATTTTTGGGAGGGGCTCCTCGGCATACAATGTGACGGCTAGAAATTTTGGGTGGGGGTTTGGCGACTCTAATTATATGTCAAAAATGGCAAAAGCACCTAAAATAGCCAACAAAGCGCAAATTTTCGCCAAAAATGGGGAGGGTGGGTCAAAATTTTCTGACCTTGGAAGGAAGGGTTAGGGGAGGACGTCCAACCCTGGGTGGGTGGGGAATGTTCCAAAGCCCTTCCTGTTACACGTATGGTTTTCGGCCATTTCTATGGGAGAGGGTGTAAATGATTACGAATTTTTGGCCGAAAAATTCAGAAACGCACCTAAAAATGGCCAATAAATGCAGGTTTTGCCAAAAATCAATTTCGGCTCGTGCATTTTTTGGAGCCATTTTTATACAATGTTAAAATATTTTCTTGGGCAAAGTGATATTAATTATATCGTTTTTCAGAATTTTTTTAGGAAATTTCAAAAAATTTTTCGGCGCTTCACGCAAAATATCGCTAATATACTGTATTTAGATTGAAGCAGAGGCATTAAACACTCAAAAATCAATTTTTTGTGTAATCTAGGCATCTTTATGCAGATTTAAATATCTTTTGTATCCATTTATACTGTTTTTGAAAATTTTATGCAAAACAAGTACTATTTAATAACTCAGCACATTTAGCCGTTCAAAGATAAAATTGACTAATTTATCCTGATGTTGCATTGGATTTCTAAGCACAGTAGTGCTTATTACAAGATTTAATTGGCATTTTACAATATCTGTAATATTTCTGATTTTTAAGTACAAGTTGTTTTAGCTTTCTCAGTCAAGTTTTGTGTATAAATTTCATCAAAAGCTCATAAAAATTTCGGCGCTTCGTGCCAAATAATCTTATGAACTATATCCAGGCCGAATTATCACATTTAGGACCACGGTTTTTTGTATTCGGCAAAGATTTTTCATAATGTACAGAGACTTTTCAGGACTGTCTTTGTACATGCACAAAGATTTTTGGAGAGATAAAAACTGTAAAAAGGTGTTAAATTCCCAAAAATTTTCGGTGCATCAGTAATTGTCTGTCCTATATATCTTTAAAATAGTAGAATTTGCCTTTAGAATTTAAAAAATGTCATATATTCAGAAACCCAGGAATTAGCTAAGATACGCTACTGAAGGTCGAAAACCCCTGTTTTACCACACTAAATCAATACTGTACCATACTATAATAGTACACAAAAATTTGCATGTATACACAAAATGTTCAAAGACTTTTGGATACCATTTTTGTACATGTAAAAAGGTATCTTGCACAAAAAACACTGTTTAGGACTGCATGCCGGTTGCAGGTCACACACCGCAGTATGTAAAAATGTGTATGTTTAAAAATGTATTTATATAAAATATCTACAAAAATTTGTTCGCTCATACAAAAACACTACTCAATTTACTGGTCCCCCATTTTGGGATTTCACCCTTCCCTCAACTCTGGACCTTGGGAAACTATGATCGGAAAGTACACTGTCATATTACCTACCACACCAGAATTGGATGACTGAAAAAGCGTGTTTAAACATGCATTACTGCAAAAGCGAGCACAACAATGGCTTCAGTTCTGTCTTAACTTAGCTTATTTCGTTTGTTCGTTTATTTCTTTGACACTGTTTTCTTATTTATGTATAGTGATAAAAGTTTTTAAGTGCTTGTTCAGCCATATTTTTTATTAACTTTTCCATGTCTTCAACGGCAACTTGTTAAATTAAGTATGCTTTCATTCTGCTGACTTTATTCAATAAATCCTTTACACATTTAATCTACTATTATTGAAAATGACATTTGATAAAGTGTTCAATATTACGATTATTCTCTAGCTCATGTGCATAAAAAATATTCTAAGAGCACTATTTATGGGTACGTATAGGTATATAAGCTTGACCCTCGGCATTACCCTTGGCCTCGGCCTCGGCCGAGGCAAGGATTTTATGGCGCCTCGGCCGAGGCCGAGGGTCCAAAGTACCCTCGGTCCGATCACTGATTCTGGGGGGGGTCTTTTGATTTCTGGGGGGGGGTCTTTTGGTTTCTGGGGGGTCCAGACCCCCCATGCCCATGTGTGCATGCAACCACTTTTAAGACCATTTTTAACCTTTAAAAATTTTTTCACCCCCTCCAGAAATTTTTTCACCCCCCAGAATTTTGGTGCTGCCCACCTATGTGAGGGACCCTTTGATGATAATAGGAATTTGATACCATTGCAATGGGCAACTTGTGGATGCCCGAAGTGGCTGAAAACGGTGAACCAAAAGCCGCGGAAACGGGTCTCAGTGAAAACCAAGAAATATGCTTGCCGGCGCCGCCTCCCAAAATTGCTTTGGAGGACATTAGGGTAATCAAAGGATTGAAATCATGCAAAGAATGCATTATGTTCATTTCCCTAAAAATTAATGCCTACGTTTCGCGTAATCATGGTTTAGTGAAAAATAAAACAAATGACTCATAATAGAGGGCTCAGCATGATTAAATAATCTTCTCTTCACCAACTCTCAGACTTCAAATAAAAACAGAAATATAAACACGCACCTATTCTGGATTTAAATGCTTAGCCTACGGCATAAAACTAATCAGCTTCAACTAAAATTTTATTCTTGACAGGTGTCACTAAAACGTAGCAACGAATACACGCATTTCGGAGGGCAAACGCGCAGTGAAAAAATGCGCTATGTTTGGCAAATTTGTGTTTGCAGAACGCATATTTGAAAAAATTCGTCGACGATATTCGCCTTATTAAAGACAGGCCAGAAGATTCAATGCGCATGAATCTGCAAGCTGCCCTAGATTCGATTCCGACCAATGAACAGATTTGTGCGGCCGTATAGGGCAAAAAAAAGGCGCATTAATAGAAATTTTTAATTTTTTTTTCAAATACCCACCATTACAAATTATGCGCTTCCTGTCTGTTTTTCGTTTCGCGTTTCAATAAATTTTTCAATCTATAGTAAATCGTCTCCAATTGACAAAACGCGCACATGCACTCACCTGCATCAATTTTTCGAGACCACTTGCTAACTTTACGTTTCTTACGCGCAGTAAATCTTTTTACTATTGATAACAAATAACAGTATATCTACCATCCTTTATTATAATTTAAAAAAATTCTTTCTCTTCAACTGTTAGAAATTTCACAAACATTGTAGCAATTAGGTATTCTGTTTGGTCAGTTCTTCAACATTTTGCAACCCTATTAAGCAATTTTTATTCAAAATCTAAGCATGTTTTTCTACATTTTCAAAATTTCGGTTCATCTTTCCCTCAGAAATCTGTACTCACTCATTATTTAATCAAAAAATTGCTTAGTTTCCGTCGTATTGGAATCTTCTGTAAGCATACAAAACGCCTTTGGATACAGAGCTTGGGGCACCGTTTGGCTGTCATAGCAGAGCCAGAAGACATAACTTGTTGCATCTTCTTCATGAATCAACATTGATTTTTTCAGAGTCATTGTCAAGGACAATAGCAAGGTGTTTTTTGGCCATAAATCGAAGTCCGCCACTCAGGGCACACATGGGTCGCCTTCATTCTTCTTTGAAATCCAAAAATTTGAATATGCAAACTTTCATTTCAGCCAGGAGCGAATTAAAGTTAGCCATTTCGGACCCAACAAAAGACAGCAAGTGTGCCCCAGGCTGCGCTACTGGCCTTACCTTATAAAATTGGTATACCATTTTATTCCTCTTGTACATTCCGCTGTGTATTCAATTGGTATACCATTTTATTCCTCTTGTACATTCCGCTGTGTATTCAATTGGTATACCATTTTTAAATACACACACACATTTTCATACATAGAAAATTCACAACACAATACACTAGCTATATCATTTTGGCCCGACTCCGCCTCCCGTCAACCTGAAAAACAAAATAGGTATACTTATACACGCGGCCTATGCTTATACACATATATCCTACATGTACTTATACACATGTCCTATACTTAACCATAAGATCTGGCCGCGTTCAACTTTTGGTATATTAATTTAATATGCACCCTGCAAAAAGCCAGGGTGCAAACTCTGCCCACTTTGCCTATGCTTAAGCACTGCCTATCCTTAACCATGAGATCCAGATACCCAGCAGTTCCATTACTTAGCTGAAAAAGAAAAAGGTGGAGAAAGTGACAATCTCATGATAATGAACTTAAGATTATTCACACATGAAAAAGGTAACTGTGCACTAATGTGCCACAATGTGCGATTATTAAACCGCACTGTGTTGCACACACACCTGGGCGTGGGGGTTTGGGGGGTATGCACCCCCAGAAACCAAAATACCCCCCCCCCAGAAATCAAAATACCCACCCCCCAGAATTCAATTTTTGGAAATTTTTTTTGTTTTTTTTCGCAATTTTTTGATGCCAATGGATAGTGCTTGATGAGAAACGTCGAAAAATGGTGTTTTTATCGCCATACCACCATTTTTTGGCCATTTTTCGACCTTCAAAAAAATCTTGCACCCCCCCCCCAGAATTTTCTTGCTGCCCACGTATGGTTGCACAGTGCACTACACTTATACACACATTGTAGTTAGGCAGTGCGCTGTGCGGTATGTTAATTTCTGTATTTTATTATGCCTGAAGCAGAACCCCAGAATTTGATCACTGCCCTTGTATGCTTACACAGTATTAGTATTGTAATGATGGGCAATAAAACGCCTCGAATCTAGGCCTTTTGGTGACTTCGTGAACATCACACCATGCACCCCCCAGAAACCAAAATACCCCCCCCCCTGAAAAATCAAAATACCCCCAGAATTCAATTTTTGAAAATTTTTTCCGTTTTTTTCGCAATTTTTGACGCCAATGGATAATGCTTGATGAGAAACGTCGAAAAATGGTGTTTTTATCGCCATATCACCATTTTTAAGGCCATTTTTTGACCTTCAAAAATTCTTGCACTTCCCCCAGAATTTTTTTGCCGCCCACGTATGGTGAACATGCATTATTTGGAATAAAATTATGCCCTATTTACTACTTTTCCAGCATAACGTTCACAATTTCTTGAAATAATTACCTTGATTTGTATTTTGTTTATTTTTATTGTATTGACGGCCCCTGCTGAAGAAGCATACTTTATATCTTCCAATGACAAAGTTATTAGTAAAAATTCGTCTTCCTCAATTTTTTTTGTTTAAACGCTCAGCTTAAGGCGATTGGAATTTTACCAGAGAATATACTGTTTTCTTTAAAGGCTTTGTTGATAATCCTTTGAGAAAAATGCAAAATACCTATTATAATTTTATTTTCATTCCACAGTAGCATTTGCTATGATTCCCGAATTTGATTTCTAACACGCAATTTCCTAAAAACCAGTTTCTTGTTATCGGATAGAGCTTTTCCCTTGCTATGTTATGTCAAAATCTGTACGAAAACTTTTGCATGGCTAAGGTAGGTAAGTGGTCTTTGCTTATAATTCATTTCTACAAGTGCCTGCATTTTGCATTGCGTTTTACTTTAGCTGGCCCGGTTTTGGATATACATTATTAAGTTTGCATATATACCCGCCATACGCTCGGCACAGTAAATAAATAGATGAAGAGAAATATTGATTCTATTTGCTGAGTGTATATCTAATTATTTCGATTCTTACGACTATTGTGCACTACTTGTTGAATATTTTGTAAATATTCGTCTGAAGATGACGAGTTTATTCAGAATACAATGGATTCACCTACAAAAATTACGACAATTTAATGTATTTTTATTTAAGACATATAAGTATTTAATTAGGATCCTTCTTTGACTTTTATGGTAAAAATTCTGAATACAAAATAAAAATTCGTTTAATTACCAGCAATACTTGAAGAGCTGATATTTGCAATGGCAAGTTGATGAGGTACATATGTTTATTTTAAATTACATGTAAATTCACTAAAGATATGACCAAGAGTAGACCAGTGGGATGGCCGCATCCATAGGTGGGCAGCATACGTGGGCAGCAAGAAAATTCTGGGGGTGCAAGATTTTTGAAGGTCAAAAAATGGCCTAAAACATGGTGGTATGGCGATAAAAACATCATTTTTCGTCGTTTCTCATCAAGCACTATCCATTGGCATCAAAAAATTGGTGAAAAAGACAAAAAAAATTTTAAAATTGAATTTTCTGGGTATTTTGGCGTTTCTGGGGGTGCATACCACACCTGGGCGTGGGGGGGTATGCACCCCCCAGAAACCAAAATACCCCCCCCCCCCAGAAATCAAAAATACCCCCCCCCCCCCCAGAAATCAAAAATACCCCCTAGAATTCACTTTGAAAATTTTTTTTCGCTTTTTTCGCAATTTTTTGATGCCAATGGATAGTGCTTGATGAGAAACGTGTCGAAAAATGATGTTTTTATCACCATACCATCGCTTTTAAGGCCATTTTTTGACCTTCAAAAAAATCTTGCACCCCCCCCCCAGAAATTTCTTGCCGCCCACATATGGTGTATACCCCCCATGCGTGGGTGGCGTGGCGACCACACATGGGCGTGGGGGTATTTGGGGGTTATGCATCCCCTAGAAGTTGGAATACCCCCAGAAATCAAAATACTTTCCCCTGAAATTTTTTTTTTGCTTTTTTAGCGATTTTTTGATGCCATTGGATAGTGCTCAATGAGACGTCGAAAAATGGTGTTTTTCTCACTCATACGACCACAATAGTATACTGTGTTCCCCTATGGGCAACGCTATAACATAGCCTGTGTTATAGCATAGACAGAGGGGCTAGAATCTGCTCCCTGGCTTTTCTCAGGGAGCAATGCGGTCGCATAGGCTGTGTTGTAAAAGCATAGGCGGAGGGGGCATGGCTTTGCGCCCTGCCAGGGAGCAATGCTTTAGCATAAGCTGTGCCATAGCGTAGGGGGAGGGGTTAGGCGTGCCCGGACCTGCCTGGGAGGGGCCGCGTCGCATCCATCCTAGGCGGCAGGGTTCCAGGACTAGGAGGGTATATTTCCATGGGGGAAATTTTTGAAGGTTTATAACTCAAGAATCAATGGCCGGATTGGCCCAAATTTTCAGAGTATGTTAAGTATATATTATGTATGCTATGTACAAAATTTCAGCACGCAACCTACAGTATGCCAATTAAAGTTTAACATCATTTTTCAAGATAACAAGGCCAAATGGATGAAGAAGAAAGGTAAGACCTGTTGCAATGGTCGGGCGCCTTGTTAAAAGTAATGGGATTAAGCCACTCAGTGGCGAACTAAGACCCAACCATTTTAACTTACACATATAGTTAGGTACTGGCTCAGATCACGGTTCCATACAGTAGAAGAACCGCCGGACATACATTAGTTTTTAAGCACTATATAGCAGAGTATGTGCTCGTCGATTGATTGTTCGTGAAAGTATGCATAATATTCTTTTGTTTGCTCGTTAAAAATGTTGCCACAGATTAGCTAGAGTGGGCAAATCATGAACAGTGAAACATTGTTTGACAAGTTTGGAAAAATTGCTAAAAAGCCTCAGCATCATTTTCGACTAAACTGTGTTTGCAATAGCAGCAAGCTTATACTAAAAGTATCTGCCTAAGGCAAAGGTGGGGTACGCTGTTCAGCGGAGTAGGTGTAATAATATGATTATAGATTTTTTGTCCTTTAATCCATGTTTACTGTATAAAATTTCAAGATAAAAATTCATATTTATAGTCCGTATCAGAAATGCAATAAATTTAGGGTAAATTAGAACAATATCTTATTCAATATTTCCTTTTCAACGTGTTTCGCCACATGATTTTTCTAATTTTCTTTGCTGAGGTAAACTCAGCTTTCCTTTAATAACTATTTGCATAAAAATTTGCAAAGTTTGGAATAATTTTTGTAAAGTTTGGAATATTTTTTGTAAAGTTAAATATTTTTTGTAAAGTTTGGAATGTTTTTAGTAAAGTTTGGAATATTTTTTTGTAAAATTTTGGAAAATTTTTGTAAAGTTTGAAATATTATGTATCTAACCTGCATTTTTCAAGCATTGTTGAAACTATTTTATTTGCTCTCTGCAACTCATGCTCCTGTTTTGCACCTGTAAGGATCATTTTTCCGCTTGTGAACAGCAAAATGTTATATTTCTGAATTTGTATATTAATCCAGGAAACAATTCCACTTCATATATGCATTTTCGTTTCACCAGCTCATAAAATTTGCAAAAATCAATGCGGAACCCTAAATTAGCAGAGCCTACGAACATATGGGGTTTCACCTTTAAATCATCACTCCTAGCATTTAATGTATCTACAGCTGCTTTTATAGCACTTTCACCATCTTTCACTGTTTTGGTTCCAACACATACAATTTTGCCTGATTTGAAAATCAGTAATGTTGCCTGAGTGGTAGTCGAAATACAATTCCTGGAAATCTCAAATAATTGTATTGTGCAGTCTTTGTACTACAATTTCTGGTATATTTCTTCGATGTCAAGCGCGTAAGGGGTAGTGCTGTAGTCAGTAAAATATTTTGTATAGTCACCATTTTTCTATAAATACTTCCTGATAAACTTATATTTATACCTAAAACCATGATGTTCCAACATCCTTTACCTGCCTTGTTTCAGGACCAACAAAGTCAGGCAAAACAACATTTGTCAGGCGAATAATTGAGAATAGAGCATACCTGATTGATACTAAAATCAAAAGATTTGGTGTTGCTTCGCAGAAAATCAGCCTCTTTATAAAAAATTAAATGATGTTTCATTTATAGAAGGGCTTCCTGATTTTAATTACCTAAAACAATTTAGTCATGTGCCTCAACTTTTGATTCTTTGATGATCTTATGCAACAGAGCAAGAGTAATGCCCAGATTGCATAACTTTTTACAAGGAGTTGTCATCATTGGAACATTAGCATTATACTCATTGTTCAAAACGTTTTCTTTGATGGTCTTAGAACTTCACGCGATCAACTTGATTATATAGTTTTATTCAAACACCCTGCTGATCAGTTACAGGCACAAATGCTTTCCAGACAGCTCTATCCTGCCAATGCTGAATATTTTCTAGAAGCTTATTCTGATGCTACTTCTCAACCACATGATTACCTTTTAATTGATCTAACTCAAAATGCTAGAGATGAACTGAGGCTTAAAACAAATATTCTTAGCAGGCATCCAACTGTTTATATGCAGAAATCTATTAATACTAGTAGAAATATTTATGGACAAAAAAATGGGTAAAGAACGACTAACATGCAATATTGGTTGTTTACATCTCCTAAGTCAAGCAAAACCTCAAAGAACCGCTATTATAAATACTGCCAGCAAAGATCAAATCCTTTGTCTCTGTGACTGTGCAAACAACTTTCTGAATGGTAATATTCTTTCTGGATAAAAAGGATATAAATAAACTTTGAAGATATCAGAATCAAATTAGATACCTGGCAAACAATACAGGCGACTACAAAAGAAAAGAAAGATATTATAATACAGGAAGGTGGTTTTCCCTCTTTTACTTACTCCCATACTTACAAGGCTGGTAGTTTGTTAGCTGATGCATGACAGAAAATGAAACATACTGAAAAAATGATTATTATACCCGCTGAAATCAGCGAGCGGAATTAAACCTATCGATATTGTGCTAGGATTCCTTTTGATAATGAATTGCAAAAGTTTTGCATAGCAAAGTATAGCTCCTGAAATAAAACTCATGAAATACAATCAGGTGCTTTAGCAGATTTAAACGACTATATGAAACAAAAGCAGCAAAACTATGAGCTAGTATAGTTGAAGATAGAAAGAATGCATTAAGCGATGAAGATGTGCTTGTTGGTATGCCAAAAATCAGATTCCAAAGGCAAAACTCCTTTTCTACGATATCTGTACAAACCCATTTATTGAAATTGAGCATAATGGTGAGCTTGTGATAGATGGCAATAGAATTGAAGGCTCAAAACATTACAGATTTCTTGCACGTGAGTCAGCAAGAAAATAAGCAGGCACCCTGGCACAAAAAGAATTGCTGAAAGTGTTTAATCGCACAAATGTTCCTCTGGAAAGTATAGTAAATAGACAAGGTAAGGAGATTTTGCTGCAGGTGGTGAGTCTGACTGGGATGAAAGTCTATAAATATCATATAATTTATTCAAACAAAATTACAAAATGCACGTTCAATTCAATCCTAACGATTACAACATTTGGTTGGACTACTACACAGGGCAGGCTGCCCAAACAGGCTATGGGTTAAAGGCATCCTGGCTACCAGCGGGGCGTTGGTCTTGGCAGTTTTTTCCATTCGCTTTTCAGAATGGCAGTCCCAGCTAAGGTCAATTGGTAAGCGAGTTGGAAAACATGCTCTAGTTGCAGCTTCAAAACATAGCGTCTGATTTGGCTCAGGAAAACCGCTTTTGAGCTCCACAAAGAACACTCAAAGCGAGAAGCTGCTCAATTGTTTGATGAAGCCTCTCCTTCAGCAGCAGCAAGAAGAGGGTCTTGGTAGCCGCCCAAAGTCTATAAATACTAGCATGATAGATGCTTTTTCAAAACAAAAAAATGGCTCTCGTAAACGGAAAATCTATCCCCAGTACCAAGACTGAACTGACCTTCTTACGGTCCCTCCTACTCAAGTAGTGATAAAGCGTGGTTTTTGGCATGAAATTCAACCTACAAATCCTATTACTAATGAGGGACCATATGAATTTAGAGTACTTCCTGATCCACATTACATTCAGCTCAATAAAAAATACATTTACATGCTACTGAGAATTAAAACCATTAGTTGCTGCTGGAGCAGCAGCAGTGCCCGTCTATGCGCCTATCAATCTTATTGGTAAGACTTTCTTTAAGCAGGTAAAATGCTTTTTAGGAGGCAAATTAGTTTTTGACAGCTCTGATATATATGCATATAGATCGTATTTTTGAAACCAAATTAAATTATGGGTATGATGCCAAGCATTCGCATTTGCAATCTGCGCTGTAATTTTCACGAAGGTGGAAGTGATGTTGACACAAAAGACAATGAAGCTTTCAAAAAAGTTCAAAAAT
This sequence comes from Mermis nigrescens, assembly GCA_036768485.1. Taxonomy (NCBI): domain Eukaryota; kingdom Metazoa; phylum Nematoda; class Enoplea; order Mermithida; family Mermithidae; genus Mermis; species Mermis nigrescens. Next base: position 73,567 of record JAVLUZ010000590.1, read on the forward strand.
GTTCAAAGATGAAAATGCTGTGGAAGTTGCGGCCCCACTGCACATTGACAGTTCTTGCAAAACAGATATTTGGTTAATTTTACCAATTTCCGCCTAGAATTACACAGAAATAATAATGCATTTGTTTTGCAGTGCTTTGAGGATGTCAGCCTTGACTTGAAAGTCTCACAAATGAAATTTTTTATTCGAAAAGTTGAGGTTTTGGACACTGTGAATTTAGCTCTTGAGCAAACAATGCTTTCCTATACAGCAAAATATCCCATAAGGAGAGTAGCTTTGACTAATTTGCACATTTCAAATCCTGCTAGAGAAACGCCCAATTATACATTTTTTACTGGTCAGCTGCCTAGGCGTATAGTGTTTGCTTGTGTTGAAGGCAGTGCGCTTATTGAGGCAATCTAGCAAAATCGCCTTTCAACTTCAAACCATTCAGCATAAATGATGTAAAAGTATCGTGTCGAGGTATAACATATCCTGCTTACCCACTCAGCATTTCATTTAAACATGACAGGTACTTGCAAGCCTATACTCAGATGTTTGATGCATTAGATATTGGGCATGAAGGTAATTTCTTTGTGTTCGATTTGACTCCTGATGCAGATGATGGAGGACACTGGGACTTAGTCGGTGAAGGAACAACAAGCATTGCTGTTAGGTTTTCTGAGAATTTGCCCGATTCTGCATTGAAATCATTATATATGCTGAATTTGATAACTTAATAATGATTGATAAAAACCAAAACACGTTTCATGACTATGATGCATAAACATGAACACTATTGAAATATTCAAAATTCTCAAACATAATACATTTGCGTTTTCCCAATAGATTGTCTGCCACCTATAAGAACCTACCCTGTGGCTCTAGTTGTAAATTTGGACCCCAGTGAGGAACCAGATCACACTGGGTGCAATTTACTCTCAAAATAAGAAGCATTGCGACTGTTTTGACAGCTATAGCTTAGAACCACCTGTGCAATTGCATAAATACATTTCTGATAATGTGCTCTTCATTTACATACAATAATATGTGAATGCAAGGGCTTTTCTCAATCAGCTGTGGTCATATGTGTATCTACTTTTTGATCTGCATGAGCAAAGGCATAAGTTTCACAAACATTGTTCTATCTATGCTCAGTGAAAAAATTTATAAATATTTCAATAAACTAAGGTTATAAAAAAATGGATATGAAACAGTTTTACATAACGCTTCCGGAGCAACTCATAAGAAACAAATACTGCAGCCACATTTGTTACCAATCTGCCTAGACAAATCGCATTAACTGACGACTGGGAGTAGTCTTTTGTACAAGTTTTAGTCGTCACATTCCGTTTATGGTTGCGCAAAATACGTTTTTTTTACAATAGTTTTCATGAAATTATTATTGTGCAAACAATATTCAAAGACCATTTCGCGCAACAGCTCAAAATTTACAGATTTTTTGTTTTCGTAGTTGAGGCTTATACCCCTAACTTTATTTATTTTGGCAAACGAGCCTGGTGGTGTCAACGACATACAGCTGTAATTTGAACAAAGGTTGTATAGAGTCTGAAATTTCCAATTAATTAGTGGAAAAATTATGCTTAAGATGGTTCCTACCCAAATACTTATATAAAATGTTTAGGTGGGTCAGCCTCTATCACCCCGCACATAAAACAACATAGTACTGACCAGTGTCCATATATAGAATGCGGCCTGCCAAGCTTCTCCAGATATGAGTACAGTTTAAGACGTGCTTGAGCTGTGACTAAGCTGGCAATGACAGGATTTGTGTTTTTGAGCTTGGGCGCGGAGAAATGCTGGTTCTCGATGGTGTAGTTGACAAGGGCCAGTGAATCGCCATAGAGAACCGGATGCTTGCATTGCAACTGCATTTTTATCGTTGAAGATGCATTTGTTGAAGGCTTTGGGGTCTTTAAATATTCCGGGGTTTGCGATAAATTGTTTCGCAGTCCGAACTAAAATTTTTAATGCAATAGAATAATATATATACAAATGGGCGTACCCCCAAGAGACCCTCCCAACTTGAATTTTTCACGATTTTTGCCCAAACCCCACACTGTACATATATGAATACAACATCGTTAAAAAAGATAATTAACAAATACTTACTTTGCCCCAGAAACTGTTCAGCATCACTCTATGAGGGCGCGCATGCCCGGATTCTTTCAATTTTTGCTGGGTCAAGCTTAATTCCCTCCACCGTTTCATAATTTGTGACGTATTTGGCCTTTAGTTCGTCCGTCACAGCCAAAGATGGGTAGCCATCTGCCTGCTGTTTCAGGCGCAAAAAAGTGTTTATATACAGGGCAAAAAGACCATCAGATTTAGTCGCCGGGTCGTACTGTTTGGTATCGTATAGTGCCACACTTCATGGATTCTCGACCACCTTAAAATTAAATTTTCCTACTTTAAGTCAAAAATTTTTAGTTTTGCATGAAAAATGGCTAAAAAGCAAAGAGCCTATAAAAATTATATGAAATTGTAGATTTAAAAAATCTTTGTTACAGAGCAACTCAGTAAATGACATTAAAATTAAGAAATCATGATAAAAAATACGCAAGAATCACCCCATTATAATGTCAGAAATAATGCATAAAAAACTTACCCAATACCCTTTTTCCATTGCTTTGTACAATTCCAGCGAGACCCAGCAGCCTTCAATTTGGCATTCGGCGTCAGAATGGGTGCAGTTGTCGATTTCTTCAAGGGCGCAAGTGCGACACAGAGGGAAAATACTTTTCCATGTGCACGGTAGGGCAGAACAGGGTGGAAAAGACCTTTTGGCGGCAACACGACGCATTTGATAAGGCCCGTGTACGGCTCAGTCGAAAGATTGGCGAAATTTTCCGTAATTATTTTGGGGTGGCTAAGAGAAAAACGTATAAAACATAAAAACACGCATTAAAATGCATTATTATAGTTGCTCACATTTATTATCTGTAAATATTTTATCACTATTATTTTATATTATTTGCATTAATCTGATTCTAATAATATTCTTTTATTATATTATTTTTATAACATTTATGTAAATTATTATATAATATTATTATAAATTATACTACTTCGTTATTAATTGTTTCAATGTTAAATATTTTGTTGTCATATTTTTTATCATTTCATTAGTGTTATTCTACCGGAGAGGAAAGACGCCCATTTTGCAGACGTAGGGATAAAGCAAACACACGTCGACGTATTTGATCCGTTCGCCTGCGTGGCATTTATGGTACAATTTGATGGCGTTGGTCCGGCCACCGTAAAATGCATCGCGAGGTCCAATCGGCTCGCGTATTTGTACCTGATCGAAATACGTCTTTATGTTGGGCTTCTAAAACACTAATAAAATCAATTATAACAGATATTTATATCAGTGATAAAATTTTACGCATAATCAGGGTTCTAGCCATCCCTCCTCTAAACTCACACATAAAACATCATTATAATTTGGCTTAATTCCTTCAATTCCCGTCTTAGGTCACAGTCCCATTTCTCAATGACCGTGTAACCGCTGGAGATTAGGTCATTCGTATGGTAAACCGTAAGCTGATACGCCTCTTCAGCTGTCCGGTTTTGGTTAAGAGTGACGTCAGTTCGTTTTGGAATGCATTTGGGGCAGCCGTGCCACCTTAAAAATCATAAAAATTGGTGTTTTTAAAATATAAACAAAGGTTAAATTACACATGAAAAATCTATCTTTATGCAATATTTAATATCGAATCATAAAAATTAGTCTTTAAAAATTAGAGAACGCATAATAAATTAAACACATTGATAATCATAAAGTAATCTCAAAAATGGATTTTCACGCATTATTTACCAACCAACAAATCATGAAAATAAGTATTTAAAATGCATAATACAAACAAGCGATCCCCAAAACTAGATTTTCATAGAATAATCATACCAGCATCCGTTAAATTCGTATATGACACCATCATGGTACCCATCAACCCTGTATGGCCCAATTTGGACCTCGCCGCCGTTCAGTTTATGCCTGATTGGTATTTTTTCCGATTCGGCGATCCATTTAAGCCATTTCACGCCTATAATGGAGTGTCTTTCTTTATTCCTGTAGCCGCCTTGTGGAATGATACCAATCGCGTTTTCGGTGAGAAAATTCTGCCGGAATTTGTAATTACAGGCAGAGGCGATCGTCAGGCTTGTCAAAAACGGGTCAACGTTGGTTTCAGCAATGAAAATATCGCGAAACTTCAACGCGCATTTGGCCAAAATATGTACATTGCTTTCGCAGTACGTGAGCAATTCATGCTGCAAATCGAATTCTTTAGCCGATTCTTTTTCGGCTGCATGCCTAAAAATATTGCTTTAAACCTGAGTTTGCAAAATATGATAAAATATGCACATGTTGGGTAGGGGATACCCCACACCCCTCTAGACTGCACATACATACATAATAAGGCCAGGAGCGCCCCCACACTCCTCTGAATTACATTGTGGTAACAGTACCCCCACACTTTACGAGACTGCACATAAATTACATTCTCATTTTACTCACCATTTTAAGGAATTGGTGTGACTTTCTTCTTTCATTTGATTGGGGTTGTAGAATTCGATGGATGGTAATGGGCCTTTATAATTTGCGTTGGCGAGTGTATTGAAGAAGTGTGGAAAATACATCTTTTTGAGCTCCTGTTCATTAAACGTTTTTGGAAACGCGGCCAAAGTCATGGGCAGGAAATGAGCGTGTTGATGACGCGCACGCCGGCAGCTTCAATCATCATAATTTCAAGCCCTGAGTGACAATAATGATAAGAATACCAATAATAATAATAATAATAATAATAATAATAATAATAATAATAATAATAATAATAATAAATTGCGCATAATACTATAATTCTAATAATAATAAAACATAATAACAATGAGTTTAAATCAAAACAGAAAAATCACTCCTCCCCGGTCTGCATAATAACATATAGCACACCTCTGCTGATTATTTTGGGCAGAATCGTTCGTTGTTCGTGCAAATACTCCAACAAGAATTGGGCGTCAAAGCTGCGTGCATTATGTGTGAGTGCCGTGGTGCCGCGGTTTTCTTCCAAAAACAGCCATTCGCCAAAAGCGTTCAGCGTGTTGTCGCCCATAAATACATGACAGTTTTTGCCGCCACAATTGACACACGTTCCCAACTTATTATCACAGCATTTATCGCACAGGCAATATGCAACACAGCAATTGGGAACGTGCTTATTTTCGGGCCCATTATCAGTTTGACGTAATTCTTCATCCTGCCGCGTTTCGAAATCGAAAAAGATGAAGACGGCTTCCGTTTCCGCTTTTTGTCGTTGTATGGGCTAAAAGTATCTTTATATAATAAAAAAATGTCATCATATTCAATGTTATTTTATTATATCATGTGCATTTTGGGTTTATTACCCCAGAATTGAATTTTTTACTACCTCCTAATGCACTGCTTACATATAATTATAATATGGAATTTATTTTTTGTCACACATACACATGTTTACCCAAAATTTGTTTTTTCACTATTCAGCCCCAGAAACCGAACCCTCTACAAAACAAGTTGCTTACATTATTTTTAATATAATTATTATAATATAAGATTTTATTTTTTATCACACACGGACATAGAACTTTGGGGTTAAATTGTATTTTTCACCCTCTTTGCCCGAAAATTTTGCTAAATACAAGGATTTTGAAAATTGTATTTTCCGGTATTTTTACCATTTGATCTCATTAGGACCCCATAGTTTGACGATTACCCATTGCCTGTCCAAACATGTTGGTAATTAATAAAAAATCTTTACCCTCATGCAGCATTTGTGTGTTCGACGATCGTCTTTTATACCGCACGTTTTGCAGTAGAATTCAAAGCACCGGTGCCGCTTTTTGTGCAACGTTTGTACGTGTTGACGACAGGTAGCGCAGCATTTAAGACGAGTGCATACGGAAGCCACTTTTTGAACCTTATTGTTCAATTTAAGTGACTGACCTGTCAGATGATTTTGGTAGCATGCTTGGCTATGCAAATATCTAAAATTCACATTTCACGAGACGCAAATAATCAGAATTACTTTGAACTTGCAAAAAGATTGAAATTGAAAAAAGACATTTTTTATCAAATAATTTTTAACTTGCTTTAATATAAAGACATGTAATGTAAAATATGTTGTAATAATTTATTATTTAATTATTTTTTATCATTTTTTAGTAATTTGCACAGTGAAAAACAAATGCAGTACAGTTAACGACATTTACGAACAAAATCTATACAGCCTAGAGTGTGACATATTAATTATAAAGCTTAATTTGCCTTAAATTAGTCAGCTATGTTCATTATCTTAATTATTTATATATTTGCCCATTTATTTTATTCATAAATTTATTTTATCATTCATTAATTTTTCACTTATTTAATTCTATACTTATTTATCTATCTAATTGCTCAATTATTAATCTATTTAGTCTTTTAATTAACTTAGTTATTTCCGAGGTTCATCTATTTCAGCTCACCTGTTGCATGCGCCGCAGTAGAAATAGCCCGGCTCAATAGGGCTGCTCCCGGTTGCATCCAGGGCATCCGCCCCGGCTGCATTTGTGGTCTTCTTCATTTCTGTACCCTTTTTCGCACTGGTCACAGTAATAAGTGCGACCAACAAAGGCAGGTATTCGGGTAATGACGTCGTAACTGATCATGCAGGTAGATATGGAGAACTTTTTCAGCGGCAGGCCCTTTATATATGAGACCATTGAAATGGTTTTTCGAATAAATTTTGATTTGAAATTCAGGTGCCACGACCTGAAACATTAACATGTAATCAGACTATTGTCTTTCTCAAGTATTTATATTTTAAACACATTCACACACAAACCCTAACTATGTAGGATTCAGAAAAACAGAGCAATAACCCTCTTTTAGCTATTTTATATAGTTAAACAAAGTTTAAAGGAACGTTTTGAATAAACAAAAAATTAACCTTAAGTCATTAATTTTTATGATATATTTCACATACCTCCTGAATTTTTTCGGCTTCTTCAAGTCCGCATTGGCCATCAAAATCGGCAAGGCCGGCGTCCCGCGTTGCGCTTTTGAGCTTTTACGCCTTTTTGATCGCCTTTCCGAATTGCTTCCCATTGGGAATGTTTTTCGAGCCGGGCTTTTGCGACGACAACCGATCGCGCCGGGCATAGATTATTGTCATTTTTAATCTAAATGTGAGGAGTGCATAATTTTCGGATTGTTCGAAATGTCATAAAATTACGTTCAACTTCATTTGTTTACCCAGCTCACGTCAAAAATAATGAATTGAATTACAAGCGACAGAGGATTTAAATACATATACCATATTATAGGGGTTTTGGCGTTGTAAAAACTCGGGTGAAACGTCAAAGCAATAATTATTTACGTACAAAAATTCACAGTTTAAAAAATTAGCATAAGATAACATTATATTCGTTTTCACTAATTACTTTCGAAATAATAAACAGAAATATAATGAAATATAATGGGTCCAGTTATTTTTATAATAATGCGTTTCCGAAAAAACGAGATGAAAAAATATTAAAGCAATAATTATTTACACACATAATTTTGCGTAATTTCATTCATTTAAAAGTGATACAAAGGAAACATCACACTATAAGCGTTCATACAAATTAGAGTCTAATCACCGTAATTTATATTGATTAATTCTCATATTTTTGTGCTTTTTTGATATGAAATTCAATATATATAATTCCACAAAATTATCCATATGTATTATACTAAATAACAGTGTTGGGAGGAAAATACTTCGGTTCGTATTCGCAAATGAAAATGGATGCAAAAGTTAAAACACGAAGGCTAGTGTAAGAAAAAATATATGAAAATCGAAAATTTGCTCCATTGAAACTATAGATAAACATCATTTTACGCAATTTTAGCATTTTTGGGGTTATTTAAAAGAACCTTCTAGATCACTTCATATAAACCGATCTTCATTTACACAATTACACAGAATGTATATGAAAATGTAAGCTAATCACGATGAGAAATGCACATGAGGGGGGTCTGGAGTGGAAAAAAGACAAAAGATATTGACAATCAAAAACTGATTCTTTGGAATTGACCAGGAACTATAGATAAACGAAATTTTTACAATTTCAGCATGTTTTAAGATTATTCAAAAAGTTCATTATCTGACCCCTGTACCGACCATATTGTGCATTTACGAACACAAATAAAATAATTGCTCCAAAACGAAATGTTAGCCAAAATTTTTTCGCTCCAAAAAATGCTTTTCTCAAACTTTTAAAGCATTCCATTCGTCACTCACTTGCACGAAGCATCTGCCATGGCCGCAGTGCTTTTGGAACCACTGGTTCCAGTTGACGATCCGGGAATTCGACTTTTTATGGCGCGAATTTTCGCCTTTTCCGCCGCCACGAGGCGAATCGACAATGACGACTTTCATCGTCATTTGTTCGCTAAAGTCGAACGGTCGTTTCGATTGTTGTATTTTTTCGATGACGCTTAATATGCGATCGGCGTTCATTGCCTCAATAGTGGTAAACATACGTGGGCAGCAAGAAAATTCTGGGGGGGTGCAAGATTTTTTTGAAGGTCAAAAAATGGCCTAAAAATGGTGGTATGGCGATAAAAACACCATTTTTCGACGTTTCTCATCAAGCACTGGAATCCGGATAATTGGTAGGAAAACAATTCGTAGGAGGACAACTGGTAGGATGACAATTCGTAGGAAGACAATTTGTTGTATAGGTCAATTGGTAGGATACCAACTAGTAGGTATCGTATGTACATAATCGAAGGTAGCAATTAGGCAAAGAGAGTGCAGTATGGTAAACAAGAGGCAAAAATTGGTTAATTTCGGTCAACATGTTACAGTGGTCAAAATCATTTACGGTTAAATGCCAGGTTGTGGTCGCTATTTTTCATGATTTCGTTGACTTGTTGCTAAATGTCCGAATTTAACTCGACTGAGCATGGAAAAAAGCTATTCTTTGACGGATATACCTGACAAAAATCAGTTCTTTGAAACATATCTCACAAAGTAACTTGCTCTGAAAACAAACGTATTTTAAGTACACAGCACAGCAATGTTCTTAAGTAGCGAAAGCTTGAACCACTTTGAAATCAATTAGCCATACATGTAACAGGGAGATGGGGGCATCGCCCCACCTAAGATGGGTCCGTCTCCCCACTCTAAACCGTTTAGACTCGTGAAGAAACATGAAAATTTTAGCGATTTTTCGCCATTTTGGGCCAAAATCGCACAATAATAAAAATATCCCTCAGAAGACCATTGCTCTGGTCGCATTGACCCTCTCCTTCATCTGAGCATGATTTTTGTGCTGTTCGTATGATTAAACTTCATATAATTTGATTTCATCTATCGTGGTACTGCATCCTACGGATTGTCCTCCGACCAATTGTCCTATCCTACAAATTGTCATCCTACCAATTATCCTCCTACCAGTTGTCGTTCTACGAATTGTCTTCCTACGAATTGTCCTAGACCCTCAAGCACTATCCATTGGCATCAAAAAATTACGAAAAAGACGAAAAAATTTTTCAAAAATTGAATTCTGGGGGGGTATTTTGATTTCTGGGGGGTATTTTGGTTTCTGGGGGTGCATACCCCCAAACCCCCACGCCCAGGTGTGGTGGTAAAGGGCACCAAAACGCGAGATGTGAGGCTTGGATGCACGATTTCCAATCCGACGCGATCGCTGACGTCGCGATTGACAGTCGCCCGCCAAATAATATCGTCCAAAATTTGCGGAATACGGGCCCTATTTATATCACTAATATGGCGGAATCGAATGTTGTATCCGACAGCTTCAGCATTGAATCGTTTGATGCGAAGGCGGGATTCTTCCCCCATTTCGTAATAATCGGCAGTGGGACGACCGCCTCCAATTTGGCATTCGTCAAAATCACCGGCGAATATCGTTTCCCAAAATTCAGGCGATCCGAAATTTCGAGATTGTGCGATACTAAGGCGCAGTTTCAGAAATTCGGCGAAAATAAACGATGAATTTTTCGGCTCATTGCGCCATAAGCCACTGTCGATTAATAATTGTAGTGATTCGGAGGTAATTTCGGGCGGGGGTAGTTGCGAGCCGTCTTCAATCGTGGTAGCCCATAATTCTGGCGTGATTAATTGTTGGCGTTGGGGGGGTCGAAATAAATTATTCGATTCCATATTACCGGAAGCAATTGTGAATTGTGTGCCCATAACTTCGAATCAATTAGTCGTTTGAGAATATCGAACGGAGTAGCCATCCTGAAATAATCTAAAAATTAGAATAGTTCACCTTATTTATAAACTTATAACACACGCAAATGATAGAGTGAGCGCTTCAACCCCCGACCACTGAAATCTGACGAATGATATTTTCTATACTGCGCGCTTCTTTTATTATCCAGTAAGATTGCACATTTTTCTCGATTAGCATACATTGTATCATACACGCTTAGCTTTTCGCGCCATTTCATCATTTCATGCAACATTTAATCAAAGCAATTTATCACACACGAGCTATTATGTTTTTGGCCAACTTTTCATACACGCTGAATCACACGTTTTTTCATAAAAAGCGCAAATCGCACCTGATTTATTGTTACTATTAAACTAATTAGCGTAGACCTTATCTCCTACAATTTCGCGCCATTGCAACACATTTCGTCATTTTATGCAATATTTAGTCATAAAAAAGCAATTTATCTCATACGAGCTATTATGTTTTTGGCCAACTTTTCATACACGCTGAATCACACGTTTTTTCATAAAAACCGCAAATCGCACTTGATTTATCGTTAATATTAAACTTTTACAAAGACTTGGTTCGTAGATCTTATCTCCTGCAAGTAGTTTTTCGCGCCATTTCATCAGATTTCATCATTTTATGCAACTTTTTCGCTTACTTAATAAAAAACAATTTATCACGCATGCGAGCTATTATGCTTTTGGCCAACTTTTGTAGGTAAGATTGCAACAAAAACTCATTTATTATTCCTACAACTCGAAACTGCTAAACCCAAAATGTTATTCGCCTCATACCCTGCCGAAAATCATGGTCGGGTTCGCACAAGATTACTCCAGCAAGCAAATGAGCGGTAAAATAACGATCGAGGCCAAGCAGTTTAAAAACCACATACGCAAGCACATGTACCCAACCGGGTCATGTTCACACATGGGCGTGGGGGGATCTGGGGGGGTCTGGACCCCCCAGAAACTAAAAGACCCCCCCCCAGAAATCAAAAGACCCCCCCCCAGAAATCAATTTTTGAAAATTTTTTTCGTTTTTTTCGCAATTTTTTGATGCCAATGGATAGTGCTTGATGAGAAACGTCGAAAAATGGTGTTTTTATCGCCATATCACCATTTTTAAGGCCATTTTTTGACCTTCAAAAAATCTTGGACCCCCAGAATTTTCTTGCTGCCCACGTATGGTCATGTTACTTCACGATGAGCTAAGCCGACGTGAAGGCATGCTTCCAGGAGGCCCTGGACTACGGCTCCTTCAACGATTACGTTGAGTCGACCGGCGAACATCGCCGGATCATCAAGATGCCGACGTCCACCCCAATCGGGTGGACCCGCCGAACAAACCAGCCATGCTATTGCATGAAGATCGTAATGGCACGGCGTTCGACCAACAAATTCGCGGTCATCAGCTTTTTCCGATTCCGTGAGCTGTGGTAGGGCGAGTCGCTTTTAAGCGATATTTTTTATTCTTTCTCTGAATCCCAACGGCCCTTTTAAGGGCCACCATCATACGTGGGCAGCAAGGAAATTCTGGGGGGGGGGGGTGCAAGATTTTTTTGAAGGTCGAAAAATGGCCTTAAAAATAGTGGTATGGCGATAAAAACACCATTTTTCGACGTTTCTCATCAAGCACTATCCATCAGCATCAACAAATTGCGAAAAAAACGAAAAAAATTTTCAAAAATTGAATTCTGGGGGGATTATTTGATTTCTGGGGGGAATTATTTTGGTTTCTGGGAGTGCATACCCCAAACCCCCACGCCCAGGTGTGGCCACCATATTACCAGGAGTGATTGATTTGCAACTTGCTTGTGTGAACATATAATTTGCATAGCATGTAGCTGGAGGGTTTCACCGCTTTTTGATGAATAAAAAAGAATGAAAATTTTTCGATTGGACGAGTCAAGTGTAAAATAAAGAACAAAATAGGCTAAAATTAAAGTTGGACGTTACGTTAAAGTGTAAAGTGAAGGTCCGTTTGAAAAATTAGATTGTATTAAAGGCAATAAAACTATTAAAAAGTTATGTATAAAGCGAAAGTAGGCTTCTAAAACCAAGTTTAGTCGCTATGACTAAAAAACTTGACTGTAAGTGTAAAGCTATTAAAATAGAATAGTTAAAGTTGAATGCAAAATTAGTTTATAAATAAATTAATTATTAGCTTGTATAAATTTCAGAAAATGAATGTCCTAACAATATTAGTGAGTATGATTTGTGTGATACGTGCAATTTATTGCACATACAATGAATCGAGCAAAAAAGAGAATAATTTTGGCGATAATTATACTTAAAAGCCCGATCGGTAATTTTAAAAGATGGGTGTGATTTTCAAGTTTCAGATTGGCGGAATTTTACGCGTCGCTTTCCGAATCTAAAATCAATTAATTCAAACCACGTTGCAAAAACTGCTTGAAAATTGATCAAAATTTTCCAAAAAACTTGCAAGTAGAAGGCAGTAATTTCCTTCAATAGAAGGCTCTAGGTACATATTTACAATAGGCAGATTTATTAGTCAGCCATGATGATTAAATAGTTTGAGCTTCTTGGCTGAGGCGCGGTTTTTTCAGCCGTTTGTTTATCGTAATTTCAGTTTCTCCAGGATGTGAGACATTAAGTTCGGTGAATCGTAGGAACTTTCCGTTGTAGAAAGCTCTCAGATTATTTGGGTTGACGCGTTTACGCAATTTTTTACACGACTTGAATGTGTATCGTGAAAAATCGATGCCTTTAAGACCAATAAATTTTTCTGCTTCGATAATCTAATCGTGAATTATTCTAATCGTAATTTCGGACGCGTCGAAATGATCAGTGAGTAGAATCGTAGTTTCCATGATCTGAAGATTTAATTTTTGAATCAATCAAGTTTATACGAACTCAAAATATTCTGAACAATGTTGTCAGCACGAAACACGTCACTGCGATATTTCGATCCGGTCACAAAAAATTTACCCGAAGTAAAAATGATAACAGTGACACGATTATTTAACGATAATTTCAAACCAGGAAACACTTCGGGTTCATATACGCATTTAGGACGACATTTCTCATAAACGTTTCTCAAATCTACACGATGGCCGCATTTATTCGATCCGACGTAATTGTGAACCACAAAGTTTTGAATTTTAATTTTCGGATAAATCATTTTCAGGAGACACTGCACTTTTTTAAAAGTTTCGCGGGCCTCATCTTCGTTTTAAGTCCCCGTGCACACCAATTTGCCGGACTTGAACGCGAGCACCGTAGCTTTCGGATTTTCGAATTTCAGGCTTAGACCAGGAAAACGACCCGGCTGATATTTGACCCTGTCAGCATAGGTTGACGCAATAATGGTCAAATTGAGAAAGCAAGTACATCACATACTTGCAATGAGATTACAAATCTCCATGATGACAAAATTATTGAGGGACACTTGTATTTATAGGGGGTGAATGTTGGAAATTTTCCAAGCCAAAAAAAGCAGTGGGGTATTTTTCCGAACAAGTTTATTTCACCTTGTTAACAAATGTTTTTTCAGTTTACCGCGTCATCAGATTGAAGGTTTAATCTTTTCTTGAGTTTTCCACCACCCCCAATATCAAATTCGAAAAATTTTTCCTTCTTTTTCGGCGGTCTACCCCTTTTTTATCAATTGTAGGCGTAGGTATCACTTGAACGCTAATTGGTTTACTGGCAGCCTTTTGTCTTTGTTCCGCTAGAACTGCTTGCTTACGCATCGCATCTACATACATTTTCGCTTTTTGCTCATCATCATGTTTTTTACTTTCAAGAATTTTTTCCTTTTCTGTTTCTAAATCTACCTGTGCTTTAACTAATGGATCCTCAGTAATTTTTGATTTTTTAAGTAGAGATTGGTAAAACTCGTCAGGTATGACGAACATTTTGCGGACATTCATTTTTTCAGTGCTTCTTGAAGAGCCGAAAATAGATTAGAAATAAATTCCACAGATTCCGTTTCCAAAATTTTTTGTTTATCCGTTTTGTGAGTTTCGGGCAGCGCTAACAAGTACAGACTTGTTTCGTACTTTTGACAAAAATCTGATTGTTTGGCACAGAATGTACCGTTGAGTAAATGCCTAACTGTCTGAGTGAGAACTGAAAAAAATTCTGCCGGTGCTTGTCTAATCAGCGCAGTTCTTAATCTTTTTGATGTATTTTTTTCACCCAGCAATTTAAAGTACGGTTCACTTATTTTGATCTCTGTTTTTGCTTTAGAATACATTTTCCGATTATTTTCAATTAATTTACTTATATTTATAAACATGAGCGCCATATCACCATTGGCCATTCATCGACAAAAATGTTGGTCCGGAGGCGGTCTTGGATCCGATCAGCGAAAACATCGACGAGTAAGTAATTATATGGTTTTTCTTTCATTGCTTTTTGGTATGCTATTTTTAGTGGACCATTACTTCCGTACATACCTGGACAAAGGCCGGTCTTCCAGGTGATACCGGCAGCCAAAAATTGTGGTTGGTTGCTGGTTCGAAAAAGGGTTGTTTTGGAATATGTTACCTCATAACTTTTTCGAAACGTTCTGCATGTCTGCATGCATCATTTGCGTTTGTTTTATCCTCTTAATTTACTCGCAGTTAGCATCATCAGTCAGTACACTAGTTTACAACTATAGTTTTTAGAGTGTTGTTCACCTCTGGAAATTTTTTAGGCCTTTCTATCATCCTCAGCTCAATTTTGCAGATTTTTTAAAGGACAAGACAACGCAAAAAATTGATCTCTTTATGGAAAATTTCTACCCTATACTTTACATAAGTCTAATTAAGCAGCCTTTTTACAAATAAAAGATGAAATAATTCATTTTATCTGTCAAATAGTACGTGAAAATTTTGGCCTCTTTATTTTTCAAAACATCAAACATTACATCTGGCACGAAGCGCCAAATAATCTTGACCTTCTATCATCTTAAGCTCAATATGATCGCTTTTCAGAGATACGAGTATACTAGCAATACCGAAACTTATTACCGTTCTCGCCACACAATTTGCAGCCTTAATCATCCTTAAACTTCGCTTAGGTTTGTGACTGCTTCTTTCATGCGAAACAGGTAATAAGAATATTAAATCTAGCAGAAATGTCGATAATTTCCCATTTCAGCTCAATTTTAGGAATGAATAAATCAGTAACGTCGGCATTATTAATAAAAAATTATGGCATTTTCATCACCTTCGACTTAATTTTGAGGCATGTAGGGTTGATAAGTGAAAGACTAAATTCTGGTATTTAGATTTTTTGTCCTCTGAAATTTTGCGCCAGCTGTAAAACTTTAACCTAATACAAAAATATATTCGACTAAACCTCTGTCGACGAGCTCATGTAATGGCGAATAAAAATATTCAAAAAAATCTAAAATTCTTGATCGAGAAATGTTTTAGCATTTTTACTCTTTTGAACTCAATTTTGCAGCCTTTGAAGACAAACAGTGCAAAAACGGGCGTATTATAAAACTGGCGACAAATTCTTGACGTTCTGATCTCCTCAAGCTGAATTTTGAAGCTTTCCTAATAGAGAGAGCGCTTAAATTATATCTGGCGCGAAGCGCCAAAACATTCTACATTTTTATCTTTTTAAACTCAAATTTGCAGGTTTCTGGATATAAACAATCCAGTAATTATGCCTGGCGCGAATCGCCAAAAATTTTCGAGATTACTATCCTTTTACCTAAATTTTGCAACTTTCTAAACAGCAATACAGTAATAATAGCTTGCGCGAAGCACCGTAAATTTCCGATGTTTTTATCCTTCTGAGCTCAATTTTGCAGCTTTCTGAATGTATGCAATAGAAATTATATCCGGCGCGAAGCGCTGGAAATTTTCGATGTATTTATTCTTTTATGCTCACTTTTACAGGTTTACAAATATAAGCTAAGCAGCATTTATATCTGGCGCAAAGTGGGCGTTTTTATGAAGCTTAATTTGACACATTTCCAAAGATAAGAAATGTAGAAATTATTTTAAATCAATGTTTGACTTCAGTCTTGAATGCCAGCCGCAGTAGCAGCGGATATTACGCCCTGATACCTGCACCGATTACATGCCTTTGTCCAGTGTTTTTATACAAGGTCCTTTGTTCAAATGCAAAGACGGTCAGTCTTTCAATTTATAGGTTTCCAAAGATAAAAATACAGAATAGTTAATGAAATATTTTGATATTTTTACCATTTTCAAGTAGATTTTGCGGACTTTTTTATTGACAAATAATTTAGAACCTTCACGTGCAGGCTGGCGTTTTTTCAGTGTTTTACGTCGTCTACTTTCGTTTGACATCGATTTTAGCACAACATTTCTTCGAAAATTTTTAAAGTTTTCGACAATTTTGTGCGAAAAAAATCATTAAATTTCGTTGACTTCAGTGAAAATCCAGCGCGAAGTACCGGAAAAGTTGTGGATTTCTGGTGGAAGGACGTTTAGAAGCTTGAATTACTGCTCGGTTTCCCGTATTTGTAGCGTTTGATGCGTAGCGTCGAAAATTTTTAAAAGTTGTACAAGAAATGAAAATAGAATAAAAGTATGCTGAAATAGCTATCTGGCGCGAAGCGCTGAAAAATTTTCGACATTTATATACTTTTGCACTCAATTTTGCACCTTTTTGTGTAATAAAAATGCAGAAAATTTTATTTGCCGAAAAATTTCATTTATCGAAGACTGAAATAAGCAAAAGGTGAGTTTTTTAAATAAATGGCGCCAAGCACCATAAATTTTAGTATTGTTACGCTGTGTAACGTCAAAAACATGTGTAGCTTTTTAGTTGAAAAGTCGGGAAAAAATTTTAGGAATTAAAGGTTGAGTGGTTGATTAGTCAGTTGGCTGGTTGGTTGATTAAATGATTGATTGGTTGCTTGGTTGGTTGATTGATTGACTGGTTTAATGGTTAACTAATTGATCAATTGACTGGTTGGTTTGTTGGCTGGGTGGCTGGTTGATTGGTCAGTTAGATGCTTGATTGATCTGATGATTCGTCATTTGGTAGGTTGGTCATTAAATGGGTTGGCTTGTCAGTTTATCAGCAGACTGGTTGGTTAGTCTGTTCATTGGCTGAGTGATTGATTTGTGAGTTGGTTGATCGGTCGGTTATGCATTGATTGGCTAATTGGTTGGTTGGCCAGATAGTTGTTTGGGCAGTTTGGTTGGGTGGTAGGTTGGCCGGTTAGTTGATTAATTGGCTAGTTGGTTGGTTGATTGGCCTATTGTTTCGTTGTTTGGTTGGCCATGTGATTGGTTGGTTGTTTAGTTGGTTGTTTGGTTAGCTGGTTGGCCACTTAATTGGTTGGTTGGTTATTCGGTTGGCTAGTTGGCTGGCCGGTTGGTTGGCTAATTGATTGGTTGGTTGGCTAGTTGGTTGGTCGGTTGGCCGGTTGGTTGGCTACTTAATTGGTTGGTTAGTTGGCATCGGTCGGCTGGTTGGTTGATTGACTAGTTATTTGCTCCATTGGCCGGTTGGTTGGTTGGCCAGTAAGTTGGGGTGTTGGCTCGTTAGTTTGTTGATTGGTTGGTGGTGTGTCGGTTGGTTGGTTGGCCATGGTTGGTTAATTGATTGGGTACATAGTTGGTTGTTTGGTTGGCCGGTTGGCTGGTTGGTCGGTTGGTTGATTGGTTGGTTGGTTCATTGGTTGGTTGATTGGTTGGTTGGTTAGTGGCTTGGTTGGTTGGTTGGTTTGTTGGTGGGTGGACGGTTGGTTGGCTGGTTGGTTAATTGGTTGGTTGTTGATGGTTTCGTGGTTGGTTGGTTGATTAATTAATTGGTTAGTTGGTTGACTGTTTAGTTTGCTATTAGTTTGCTAGTTTTGCTAGTTTGCTGCTGATTAGTTAGTTAGCTAGCTAGTTAGTTAGTTGGTTGGTTGATTGGTTAGTTGGTTGGTTGGTTGGTTGGTTGGTTGGTGGGTTGGTTGGTTGGTAGGCTGGTTGGTTAGTTGGTTGGTTGGTTGGTTGGTTGGTTGGTTGGTTGGTTGGTTGGTTGGTTGGTTGGTTGGTTAGTTGGTTGGTTAGTTGGTTGGCTGGTTAGTTGGTTGGTTGATGGTTGGTTGGTTGGCTGGTTAGTTGCTTGGTTGGCTGGTTGGTTGCTTAGTTGGTTGGTTGGTTGGTTGGTAAGTTGGTTGATCGGTTGGTTAGTTAGTTACTTAGTTGCTTTGTTGGTTAGTCGGTTGGTTAGTTGACTGGTTGGTTTGTTGGTTGGCTGGTTGGTTGTTTGGCTGGTTAGTTGATTGTTTGGTTGGTTGGTTGAAAAGTTGGTTGATTGGTTAGCTGGTTGGTTAGTTAGTTTTTAGTTAAGTGGTTGGTTGATTGGTTGGCTGGTTGGTTGGTTGGCTGGTTATTTGGTTGGTTGGTTTATTGGCTGGCTGGCTGGCTGGTTGGTTGGTTGGTTAATCAGTTGGTTGGTTGATTGGTTGGTTGGTTGGTTGGTTGGTAAGTTGGTTGATCGGTTGGTTAGTTAGTTAGTTAGTTATAGTTAGTTGGTTGGTTGATTGGTTGGTTGGTTGGTCGATTGGTTGGTTGATTGGTTGGTTGGTTTACTGGTTGGCTGGTTGATTTACTGGTTGGCTGGTTGATGGTCGATTGGTTGGCTGGTTAGTTGGTTGGTTGGTTAGTTGGTTGGTTAGTTGGTTGGTTGGTTGATTGGTTGGTTAGTTAGTTACTTAGTTGGTTCGTTGGTTAGTTGGTTGGTTGGTTGCTTAGTTGACTGGTTGGTTTGTTGGTTGGCTGGTTGGTTGTTTGGTTGGTTAGCTGATTGTTTGGTTGGTTGGTTGATAAGTTGGTTGATTGGTTGGCTGGTTGGTTAGTTAGTTTTTTAGTTAAGTGCTTGGTTGATTGGTTGGCTGGTTGGTTGGTTCGTTAATTGGTTGGGTGGTTGGTTATTTGGTTGGTTGGTTGGTTGGTTGGTTGGCTGGCTGGTTGGTTGGTTGGTTTGTTGCTTAATTGGTTGGTTGGTTGATTGTTTGGTTGTTTGGTTGGTTGGTTGGTTGGTAAGTTGGTTGATCGGTTAGTTAGTTAGTTAGTCAGTTAGTTAGTTATAGTTAGTTAGTTGGTTGGTTGGTTGGTTGATTGGTTGGTTGGTAGGTTGGTTGGTTAGTTGGTTGTTTGGTTGGTCGGTTGATAAGTTGGTTGATTGGTTGGCTGGTTGGTTAGTTAGTTATTTATTTGGTTGATTGGTTGGCTGAATGGTTGGTTGGTTGGTTGTTTAGTTGGACTACTGATTGGGCTATATGTCTAAATGATCTATTCACATGTTTTCGTAATCCTACATTGGTTTTGCTGCATGTATCTTCATTTTTTCACAAAAAAATTCAGGTGACACCCGCCATTTTCCCAGGTGATACCGAGTGGCCATCAGGTGATACCGGGTTGAACTGAGTTGAACCCATTGTCCAGGTGTGCTTCCGTATAGCTGATGATTTAGCGTTTCAAGAACGTTCAAATGGGGCGTTTTGGTTAAAATAAAATAGTGCGTGATTCTATTGATTGTTGTCGTTATTGGGCCTTTGAAAAACAAATTCTGGGTTATGAAAAAATTTACCATGTTTCTGTGATGACCATACACGGTAAAAAGACGGGCAAAATCTTCGCTTTTCACAGCTGCATCACCTAAATCATCGGCTATACACACATTTAGTTTTTCTTCGTCGTCAGCACACCTGGGCGTGGGGGGGTTTGGGGGTATGCTACCCCCAGAAACCAAAATAACCCCCCCAGAATTCAATTTTTGAAAATTTTTTTCGTTTTTTTCGCAATTTTTTGATGCCAATGGATAGTGCTTGATGAGAAACGTCGAAAAATGGTGTTTTTATCGCCATACCACCATTTTTAAAACCATTTTTCGACCTTCAAAAAAATCTTGCACCCCCCCCCCAGAATTTTCTTGCTGCCCACGTATGG
>JAVLUZ010000590.1:93723-255301 GCA_036768485.1 Mermis nigrescens
TGTTTTTCACCACCACCCCCAGAAATTTTTTCACACTCCCAAAATTTCGGTGCTGCCCACCTTTGGTCTATACCCCCCAGAATTCACACTTCCCTCCAAATCCGCTAGACGCCCCAGAAATTGATTTTTAGAATTTTTTGTTTTTCTGCGATTTTTTTGATGCTAATGGATAGCTCTCATTGAGAAACGCAAGAAAACGGTGTTTTTCCGCCCTACCATATATTATCAGGCACTTTTTTACTTCGAAAAATTTTGGAACCCCTGAATTTTTGAGCTGCCCATGTATGGATTTAACTCCTCTGACTTGAATGCGTTTTTCAATGAGCTTTACTTTGCACTTTTTTAGGCTTATTATTCTATTTGTTCTGATAGACGTAGCTGTCTGCTACCAAGCAAGCTGGAAAGCTCGGCTATATGAATTGCAATTTAAAATATGTCAATTTTGATTATTAACTATAAATTTGCACCAACCTGACATAATAAAGTAAAGATTTGAATTAGCAAGATATGTGGTGTTGCTTGAAATTGAGCTTGAAGGTAAATCTGCCCAAAACATTATCAATTTTCTACATTATAATCAATTTAACACTGGCCGGCGCCGGGGCCGGGCCTGGCCCCGGCACAGCTCTAGTGAATACTACAAGTTTTATGGCGCTTCGTGTCGGATTTTTTTGTAAGAACTAGGTTGTTTCCTAGCAAACAACTGCAAGGATTTAGAAGAATTTTTATAGTCAATTTCTATTTTTTTATATCACTCAATCTCATTTTTATCACTTGACTTTCATTTTTTCTATGCTTTGCTCCGTATAAATGACAGTTTTTATTTCTTTAGAGGATATTTACAGTAACTTGATTCACACTGAATCCGAAAAAATTTGAATTTTTTATACGCCTTTCATTGGCCTTTATGCGAGCATCGACTTTTCAAGATTTTGACTAAGGTACACTGAAATTTTTCAATCTTGGTGGATCGAATTTCAAAAGGTCGAAAAATGCACTTTACTTTCGGTTTTTTGATTATTTCCTCAGTCCTTATGTTTGGATCGCCCTTTTCGATCTTAATTAAAAATCTTGCGTTTTTCCCTGAATGTAGAAAGCAATATTTTTCGAATAATATTACATGAAGTTCGTATAACTTTATTACTATAATTTGTCTTTTAAAACGCAAGTTGGCAAACACGAATCATCGTTAAGTAAATTTTTACAATGTTTTTTTAGCGCTTAACAGTATTCCCGATAGGCAAATGACCTGCTTTATTAATTATTTGAAGACTTGGGTTTAGTTTATCACGTTCGCCATTTTTGCATTGTCGACGGTTTGATAATACAGATCATTGCCTATTGCAATATATAGGTACCTTTAAAGGACTATTACTGTAATTGCCCTTATTATTATTATCATTGCATCTTTTGACATCATAGGCATATATATATTACATGATCTTAGGGGTTGGGGGCATAGGTGGGCAGCGCCAAAATTCTGGGGGTGCAAGATTTTTATAAAGGTCAAAACATGGTCTTAAAAATAGTATTATGGCAAAAAACACAAATTTTCAACGTTTCTCGTCAAGCACTATCCATTAGCATCAAACATTGCGAAAAAAACAAAAAATTTCTAACATTGAATTCTGGGGGGTATTAGGCCTCCTGGGGGTGCTAACCCCCAAACCCCACCCCCACGCCCACGTGTGATTTTAGGGGGTGTTTCAACCCATCGGAAAAATTTTACCCACTTAGAAATTTTTTCAGCCTCAGCGTTTTTTGTTAGCACGATTCGACCCCCATTAGCACTGGTGCCAATAAAAATGTTTTTTATGCACGGGACGGGATGGCTAACATTAGCACGCTAGTTTTTTATCTGTGTAATACCTATCATGTCAGTAATGCGTGTCCTTCTCGATTTAATATAGGTGTTTAAGAATGCCATGATATTATGCAGACCAATATTTTTTGATCTGTTTTTTGCTAGATTTAAATAAATTAACAAATCATGCTAAATCACAATTTTGGGCTTTGTATTGCTCAATAAACTCACAAAGTTGACACAACATTAGTAATGATAATGCGCTTGCCGTAATTTAATCTGACATCAAACACCACTGCGCTTATGAATTGGATAATCAATGAATGTAGAGGTTATCATTTTTTTCAAACAACAAAAAACAATGAAAAATTGTCACAAAATAATCATTTTGTGCTTTAAATCGTTAAACAAATGGACGAGATGAATTCATTATGTTGTAGATCGCACGAACAATGATGATGGAGTGTTTGAATCGCGCGCTTGAGGTTAAATAATCAATCGTAAAGTGTGATTACTCGGCGCCGAAAATTTTTTGGGATTTTGGCTAACAAATACGTTAAAATGCGTTAAAATTATGTATACTATGCTTTTGCCTAAAAAGGTCTTTGTACCCGTTAGCAGTTAGCACGTCATGGTAATGGCAAAAATTTTCATTAGCACAGGGCAACTTTCATTAGTTTGGTGCTTAAAAAACCGTGCCCCGGAATTCGCGATTTTTCTAAAGTTTGCAAAACTTTCCTGAAATTCATAGAAGAGGTGCTTTTCAAGCGTTTTTAGCCATCTTTTTGCGATTTGTTCGACGTTTTTGATTTTTTTAATTTTTATGTTTTTATGCTCTAGAAAGATGGAGCATTGTCTAAAGCTAGAAAACGATGTTTTTGACGCATACTCATTATTTTTGGTTCCAAAAAAGGCACTCTAAAATTTCACCCCCTCCAAGAATTCCCTTGCTGTGCGTGTCTGGTCACATGCATTAGTTTTCTTCAGAACTAGGTAGGTCACCTTGCTTAATACAAATTGTTGTATCCATGCATGCACAGCATAGGAATCCTGGGAGGGGGTGTGAAATTTTAAAGTGCCTTTTTGGGGCTCAAAAATGGTAGGCACGTTTCAAAAACATCGTTTTTCGGTGTTTCTGACGATTCTCTATCTTTCTAGAGCATAAAAACACAAAAAACTCGAAAAAGTCGAATAAATTGAACAAAATATAGTCAAAACATGAGTAAATGACGCGAAACGCCGAAAATTTGACACTTTTTGAGCAAAAATATAGCTAAAAACGCTTAAAAGACGCCTTTTCTATGAATTTTTAGAAATTTTTTGTGAACTTTCGAAAAGTCACGAATTCTGGGAAGAGAAATTTTCCGGGGGGGGGGGTAAAACCTTCTTAAACCCCTATGGTCATGTATGGTTGTGTCCTTTATGTACTCTAATCACTAGGTGATCACTACGTTGTTCCTATTTAAATGCTGGAATCCTGTGTTGACGACGCGGCAAATTTATTCTAATCATTCGTTCGCTTTAGCTTACGAATTGATGAAGCGAAATAAATTCTATAGTGGAAGGAATATTGTTTTGGGCATCAAGGGCCAGCAAGAAAATGAAAGCGAATGTGTAATATGAATGAAATGGAAGTCAGATACATTGTCATGTTGAAGGTTATCCTTAGATAGAACTTTAAACATGCACTCAAGGTCCAACTTTTGAGTGGGAATGAAATGAGTCTCTGCGGAAGGGAATCAATGAATATATCCGTAATCGCGTTGTTTTATGTCAAATCCCCTTTTACTAATTCTTGTTACCATACATGAGCATGTGGTGAAGAGGTGGTATTGATCCCCTGAGCTTTGAAAAAATGATATGTAGCTAAACTATATAGTCATTTTGACCGAAAAACAAAGTATTTCTCGGCCTTTTTTGGGCTTAAAAACCAGCTATGTAGCCTTTTTTGGACTTAGAAACATACCATGGGAGTTCAGAAATACTATTTAGTTGCTTTTTCCTGAATTCCCATAAGATTAATAGATATTTTCCTTATTTCAAAAGAAGCTGATTAGCTACGTCCATAAAGGATATGTATTTGCCACAAGTGCTCGAAAAGGATTATTTTAAAGCGATACCATCATTTTTTTCGCTCAAGAATCGCTTTTTCTACAAAGCAATTAGTTATCTTCAGCTTTGATTTTCACTTCTCCGTGAAAATATGACTGCGCACCTATGCGTTGCACAAAAAGTGGTATCTGAAATAGCTTAAGATTCGTGTCTTTCTCAAAATAATTATTGAAAAATGGAAGAAAATTACATTTTAAGTACTACCAGCTAGGTAAGTTATCCTTAACAGGGTTTTATGAGAGAAATTTCAAAATTGAGACCTCATTCGGTATATTTTACTCTTCGTGCTAGAGATATAGCGATTTTGAACCGGAAAATTTGAAACTTAGCATTTTTTCTCGTGCTCTACGAAGAAATTAAAAGCCAGTGGCTTTATGCAATGTTCACGCTAGTACATTCAACATTATTGAGTTTAGATGAAGTTTACCTCAAGTACTTTACTGTGCAAAGAAATGTAAATACGACATCGTTAAGTGCTCTAGCTAGGTATTATCCTTGAAATATGATAAAAGCATGAATCGTTCATCCAATTTTCTTGCTCACTATTAGGAAAGACAAACGACATACTTTCAGCGTCAGTACTGCACTACAGAAGACTTTATTTATCGCCTTGGCTTGTTCGGTGAATTACATGTAAGTTATGATTTTATATCCTTAAGTAAAAGTCAGTCTGTTCAATACGACATATACATTGCATCCGTCTGATGCGTTTAGGGTCACAATGGTTGCGTAAATTGCCTTCAGTGGAACGAAAAAGGGACGTAAGTAATATTAAAGCTGTTTTTTATTCAGTTATGCTAGACTCATTTATTTTTTTCGTGTTTGTCGTATTCTGAATTTTATTCACTTTCACATCATTTTAATTTTATTCATTTAAGAATTTCGTTTTAAGGCACTTTCCCGTTTTTTAGGTATTTTTTTAGGTATTATAGTACTCTTATTATTTTTAGTTCTCTTAATTTAAACTCGTTTGCACATCATAAATACTGTAATATCTTAATTATTAGGCACTGAAAGGTAGGACATTTTTTGTATTAGTTTCTCGTTTTTCTCCATTTCCTTCTACTATTTGCATACTGGTTTTTGTTTTTTTCGTTTTTTCCTGTTTCGTAATTTTTTTAGTAATGAATTTAATGAATAAATTAATTTCTATAAGCACGCTTCGTTTTCTTAAAGTTAAGCTCTTTACCCCATCTGTTTGACTTTTGGGCCAAAAAATTGCATTTTAGAGCTATTTTGGGCATTTTTGTTATGTAAGACTGAAAATAGAAGGTAATTCACTCTTCGTCCTGGGAAAGTGACCGATTACCCCTCACCCAAAGTTTCTGAGCTATTGTGCAAGTTGCACATACGAGTATTATACTGTATCATACGTGGAAAATGCGCTTAGCAAAAATGACGGCGGGTCGGTTACACAGTTTCCTACAAAATTCGCTTCGAATATAGGTACCTACCTATTTATTCACATATATATGTTTAATAATGATCCATTCAACATAAATTCTCCTACAAAATCTTTCTGTTTGTCAAAAATTAAGTTATTTTGAATGTAGTATAGTATGTAGCTATCTTGGTCAATCTGACTTTATTTTTTTGTTTGTAGCGTTACTAAACGTAAAAACATTTATGTCATTGAGACGATTATCATTCAAATTGAACCGCCTCCCCTTAAATTAATGATGTTTCTATATCCCAGAGTTTTCTTTAAAGCTTTATTGGCTTTCTTAGTTTAGGCTTTGGTAATAGCGTTAAATCCTTTTTAAAGCTTTTTTTCAGCTTTTTTCAAATTGTTAGAGATGCACTTATATGAGTGTTCAGCCAGACATAGAGAGGCTGGCTACTTCTTTCTTTCGGATTAAGTCTAAAACCCACCAGTATGAAATCTGAGCTTAATGATTCATGATTATTATGTATATAGTTTGATTTTTTATACGATATGCATGCATAGATATTGCTCTATTCTTCATGGTTATCGTTTAAGACTTCTTGCTAGTGGATCCGACGATTTCCGTTTGATTTTATGGGATCCCTTTGCTAAGCGGAAATTGCACGCGATACACAGTGGCCACGTTAATAATATTTTTTCCGTTCAAGTGAATAGCTATTTTAATATTTATTATACTATTTTTGCGAATAAATTGTGAAATTTAAATGTAAGGTGATAAATCATGTACATAGTTTTATTGTAAGTGGCGTGTAAAGAAGCTTTATGTTTAAAAGTACGAAATTCTTTTAGGGAAAATCAAATTCAATTAGGGTCAATGACTGATGAAAATCAAGAAATTTTCACAGAAGTGCTTAAATCGACCAGAAACAAAACTAAGGCGATTTTCACGATATTTTTAACGTTTGATCGATCAAGGCGACATTTTTTGACCGAAGTCGGGGGCCGGGGAACACAATGCATGTACTATATATGTATAACCAGTGATCGTACGGGGTCAGATTTTCACCCCCGGTCGGGGTCGGGGAGAAGATTATTAACATTGCATGATTTCATACCAATTTAAAAAGGATAAAAACGATACCTTCACTTGTTTGTAGAGCATACTAATAAAGCTGGTTATGTTCAACATTTTATTTTCATTCCAAGTTCAAAGATGGTTTTAGAAAGTTAGCATTCCTTTCAATTTTAATCAATAATCGCTCTCGCTTTTCCGTATTATTCCACAATTATTTTCTAAACAGTATTCTATGGCGCGCTGATCACTGGTCAACAACAATTTTGCATCAAAAACGAAATCAATTGAATTCTTAATCAGATTTTTGCGCTAATTCTGAATCTGACCTTAAAATTTCTCTAGCGCGTCAACTTTTTGAGATATTTGTATATCATTGAATTTATGCAAATCGGAGCTTCCATTGATATTAATTATGGAAATCTAGGAGCCATAACGATTTTT
Organism: Mermis nigrescens; assembly: GCA_036768485.1. Lineage (NCBI taxonomy): Eukaryota > Metazoa > Nematoda > Enoplea > Mermithida > Mermithidae > Mermis > Mermis nigrescens. The sequence goes on from JAVLUZ010000590.1 coordinate 100,543, forward strand.
TAGGAGTTTAAACTCTAAAATTGTTTTTATACAGACTTACTCGTGATTTGAATATCACTGGTGTTACTTACTTTATTCTTACCTTATAAATATTACACCTAATTTTCAAATTTGTTGTAGTGTAAAGTTTGAAGTATATATGTATAGCATAATCGTTCTACATCTAGAAAATATTGAACATCTTCTAAAACAGTTTTTTTACGCTGATTACAAGTCTGCTTACGGTTTCGCGCTAGCAAATCTAGTTTTTTTTTCATTTCTGGTTCGAAAAGTTTCATACCATTAGAACTTTTGAAAAAGGTTTCCAATGTGAATGAAAAATCATAATCATGCCTTATTCGCATCTTTTAATACCGACAAAGTATATTATAATTGTTTGATAGAGTTGGAAGTCAACAACTGTCCAGTTTTAAAAGTTTTTATGCTATTCAATTTGTGTTGAAAATTTTTCTTCAGAATTACTAAACATTTTATAAATTCTGAATTATTTGTAAGGAGTAAATGGGCCAGCACAAAGCAAAAAACAGATTTCGAAATCAACGCAACAAAATTAATTGAGAAGTTGTTGAAAATTATTCAGAGGCAGACATACTAGGCAGACAAGGATTTATACTTTACACTGTGTGAAACATGCAAATTATGTATTTTATTTTACAGAAGTTAGTAAAATAAGCTACGGGAACACTTTTGAATTTAGGAGGGAATCATGTAAGAACAATGTTTTGAGATTTTGTCCTTCTATGATGACTTTGCCTTTCCCAATTTGAAATTTACACACAAAGAAATCATTATTTGCATAAATTTTTATATGCAGATATCTTTAAAACTTGATGTGCTACCAAAATTTTAAAGCTAGATTTGGAATTAGCGTAAAAATCTGATATAGAATCAGTTAATTTCGTTTCTGATGCAAACAAAAAGTTTAAATTTGTTGACGGGTGTTGTAGAGGAGCCAAATTAGCTTTTCATCATTTTTGGGCATCAAATATAAATTAATTTAAGCTAGCAGACAGAACAAAGTTATTCTAAGAATCAAATGGAGGCTAACGCGCAGATAGATAGAGGCTAACGCATAATATTATAAAAAATCCATTATGTATTTTCACGAATGACAAAATACAGAGCGTTTTGGCGCACTTTATGGTGATAAATATGAGGCGTACATTTTATGAAATATCGTGAGCGTCGAGTTTAACATATTCATTATGCTCGTGAATGAATCATCCTTGATTGGTGTTTGCCGAATTTATTTGCTATTCATACAATTCTCCTATGTACCAAAAAATTAAATGCTATATTTCACACCCCCGAAAAAAGGTTTAACCCTGACTCGAAAAATCTTGCCCCCGGCCGGGAGTCGGGGTTTTTCGGGGTCGGGGTCCCCGTACGATCACTGCGTATAACATACTTTAGTATAATGTATAGGAATAAAGTGTATACATACATATGTATATTCATCGTATCATCACAGTTTTCTTGTATTCGGCAAAGATTTTTCCCGATGTACAAAGACTTTTCAGGACCGTCTTTGTACATGTACAAAGATTTTTGGGGAGACAAAAACTGTAAAAAGGTATAAAATTCAAAGCGCCGAAATAAGTAATTGTTTGTCCCATATATCTTTGAAATGGCAGAATTTGCATTTATAATGTAAAAATGTCAAATTTTTAGACAATTTTTAGTAATTTTTGGCGAACTCAGAAATTAATTAAAATACACTACCGAAGGTCGAAAAACCCTGTTTTACCACACTAAAATCGCTACTGTACTATATTGTAGTACAAAAAAATTTGCATGTACAAAACGTTTAAAGACTTTTGGGGACCATCTTTGTACATGTACAAACGGACCTTGTAGAAAAACACTGCGTAGCATAGTATATATATGCAATGTATAGTTAAGTGCCCAGTATGACAGGCAGGATGTGATTCGCATGTCACTCAGCAAGTAGAGTGATGTGTGTATCATAGGTAGCGCGATAGCGCTACCTATAATATACTTGGCCATCCTTTTTTCTTATATGTTTTTCACAGCGAGTGCGAAATTTGTGTCCCCCCTCACAGCTATAACGGCACACATCTGAGAGGTGCGGTTTTTTTTAAAAGGTAGATAATAAAAAAACTTAGTGCCCCCATTTTTTTCTTGTTTACACTCAATACTGAGCGCGTCGTGAGTGTGTAAAGTTTACACCGAAAATTCAAATAATTTGCGGAGGGCCAATTCTTTTTAAAATGTTTCCCCTAATTAGTAGGTTACGAATCTGGTCTTAAAATTTCTTCACACTGATTGGTTGTTGCACAGGAGTGTAAATTAGACGATTTTTTTACAGTTTTCATGTGGCCAAGCATATCTAACTCAGTTTTACATTCTATGCAGTCTGATTGGTTTCAAAATGTAGACGGTCAAAAAATCTATGAGAGACTTTTTTTAATTTTTTTTTAAAGTAATATTCTCGAATTTAGAGGCGGTTTATTGTAAAGAGTCTGAGACAAAAAAAATTTTTCCCTGCCATATTCTCCACTTGGTAGACAAAACGTGGTAACTACCCTTAAAATGTGCCTTGTCTTAAGCGCTACACGTCAAAATTTATTTTGTTTCTCTACAATCAATATTGCGTTATTAGTGCAAGTGTAAACTTTACACTGAAAAAAAATTTTCCGCCCATAGCGTCGTGGATGATGAATTTTTATAAAATGTTTTCCCTAATTAGTAGGTTACGAATCTGGTCTTAAAATTTCTTTACACTCATTGGTTGTTGCACAGGAGTGTAAATTAGACGGTTTTTTACTGTTTTCATGTGCAAGAGCATATCTAACTCAGTTTTACATTCTATGCAGTCTGATTGGCTTCAGAAGGTAGATGGTTATGAAATCTAGGAGAAACGTTCTTTTATTTTTTCTTAAAAAGTAATATTTTCGAATTTAGAGGCGGTTTATTGTAAAGAATCTGAGACAAAAAATATTTTTTCCCTGCCATATTCTCCACTTAGTAGAAAGAACGTGGTAACTACCTTTAAAATCTGCCTCGTCCTAAGCGCTACACGTCAAAATTTATTTTGTTTCTTTACAATCAATATTGCGTTATTAGTGCAGGTGTAAACTTTACACTGAAAAAATTTTTTCCGCCTAGAGCGTCGTGGATGATGAATTTTTTTTAAACTTTACTCTGTGAGGTCAGAATAACGAATCTGACCTTCAAACTTTTCTACAATTAATACACAGTACCAGGGGTTTAAACTTTACACTCTAGTGGATGAGTAAAAAAACAGATTTTGTCCAAGATTTCTCTGCATTTTTTTCGGTTATGATTTAAGATAATTTAAATAGATAAAAATAAAGTAACTTTTGAGGGCTACACGTCGAAGCAAACCGCGTTCAAAAAAACGTAATATTGAGTTGTTTATGGGGGTGTAAAGTTCGAAATCTGAGGTGTAAAATGGGCGAAAAAAACAGGTTTTTTCGTATTTAATTGGTACATCATATCAAATATTTTGCGGAACATAAGTTTGGCACATACAAACGTACTACAATCAAAGGGCAACAAACTGGCCCGAACCGAATTTATTTACATTCAATGGGGCGTTAGGTTCAGATTTTTAAAGTTTACAATGTGGTGGACAGTGGAAAATACGTGTTTGTCCATATTTTTGTTCGCCACCCCTTAAAATGTACTTTATTTTTATCCTATTCGACCTCTCCCGACTTCTTCACTTCATATTTTTGTTCGCCATCCCTTAGAAAGTACTTTATTTTTATCCTATTCGACCTCTCCCGACTTCTGAACATAGAAAGTGGAGTGTCAATAAATTGGTTTGGGCCAGTTTGTAGCCCTTTGATTGTAGTACGTTTGTATGTGCCAAACTTATGTTTGTAAACTTTACACTGAAAAAATTTTTTGGGAAAAAAAATCGGTTTGGGTTTTTTTCTGAAACAGATGAAAAAAACCGATTGATTGCCCCAGATGTACATTCTTGTGCTCAATTTCCATACGCACGTACACGACCGTTAAGCGCAAGGCTTAAGCGAGTCGCCCAGGACCACCTTCCCCTAAAAATTATCATATTTTTCATTCCTTTCCCACACATATTTTCAATCAAAATCCGGGATAGGAAAATGGGCACTCGGGCTTAATGCGACTTGAGGACGAATTGGTATGTGTGTTATCATATCTTACGTGTGTTAAAAGATCATATGTGTGTCTCATATTTGTGCCTGTCTCGTTTGTACATACCTTTACCGTAAGCTTTTGCCCATAGGCCTATTGTCGTATTCACAGATCCTTTTCATATCTCTTGGTTCGTGTTGTTACGCCTCTTTTTCCGCGTCAGTTAAAACTGCGTGCGAGCGCAGTTTTGACGGCACTTTAAGATTTTACATTTTACAATTAGTTTTTGAGCCCGAGAGCCTCTCCGCCAGCTTCCGCGCTGAGCGTATCTTGTTTTCTTTTCGTCGCCGTACGTGAGCAGACTCCGTACGTGCCTTTTTATCTGCTTGGCTGCAGAACTCGTCTGTTAGTTTTCCTGCGAAGTGTGCACCACACATGGGCCTGGGGGTGGTTTGGGGGTATGCACCCCCCAGAAGTTGAAATACCCCCCCCCAGAAATCAAAATACCCCCCCAGAAATTTTTTTTTGCTTTCTTAGCAATTTTTTTTGATGCCATTGGATAGTGCTTGATGAGAAACGTCGAAAAATGGTGTTTTTTCGCCATACGACCTTTTTCAAGACCATTTTTTGACCTTTGAAAATTTTTTCACTCCCCCCCGAAATTTTTTCACCCCCCCAGAATTTCGGTGCTGCCCACCTATTGTGTGCACGCTTCTTTTCGCCGTACGCTTTGTTTTTATTCATTCGTGTTTGTGTCAATTGGCATCAGTTGTTGTATGCCTTTGGCAGGGCTTTGTGCCCTTGTTTAATTACATTGTTTGATTTTACCCGATTAGCGTAACACGACGGTCAGCACAGCAGCATGTATCCTCCATGCTGTCGCGTTTTTAATTGCTTCATGATTTTTCTGTCCAAAAAATATTGTAAAAATTAATTATTTAATTAACGATGCTGGGCTCGGTTGAATTTCCGTGCTGTTGAATTCTGTCCTTGTGCTACACTATACTTAGGAACCCTTAATATTTTCAAGCACCGGAATTCGGTCCAAAACAAGTTAATAATCTTTTTGAGCCCTCAATTAGGTTTCAGGGAACTTACTTTAATTAGGTACTTAATCTCAAAGGGGTTAAATAAGTAAGTTTCACTAGGTGCGTGCGTAGAGGGACGGGCTACCTTGAATAGGCCGGGCCGCTTACCCCTGAATCGCCGGCTGGTGATCGACCTCCTAAAAAGGGCGAGAACCCCCGTGTGAGCGCATAAGCTTGAGATTCGGATTTAGTAAGCGAAGTGAACGTAGCTTGAGTCTACGTTAACACGTCTGATATTTATTTGTCCTTGGGCCATTGTGGAGACTTAATTTTTTCATAAATGTTGATCGTAATATCAGAATTACGAATCCGACTGAAATTTTCTTTAAACTCTGTGGTTGTGTAAAGTTTACACTGCCTATTAACTCAACTCTTGTTCTAGAGCCTTGCAGAAGCTTAATTTTTTTCAAAATGTTCTACGTAAAATCAGAATTGAGAATCTGACTATTACTTTTCTCTTCTACACCTAGTAGTTGTGTGAAGTTTGCACTAATTCATTTGTTGTTAAAATGTAGTTTATACTACAAATTTATTTTACTTCCAAATCTGAGCGTTAGTGTTCCTTACACTTGATATTTGCGTAAAGTTAATGCTGAAAAACTTTGATCTGTTAAAATAATGTAAGGTTGTCTTGTTTGAAAAGGATAATGCTGATGTTAAGAACATTATTGTTTTCCGTGTTCTTGGACTGCTGTCATTATAATGGCATGTTACTGTATGTGTTTACTGACTGATGTACTCAAATCATACTAATAAAAAGTGGGGTACTAGCAAAGAAAAATGCTCCGATGGAACAAAAAAGATGAATATACTTGGAATTGTGGATTATTAAGGATGTAAAAGGAGGGGACTAGGAAAAATCTACCTAAAGTCGCAAAATCTGCTAAAAATCAGACTTTCTCTAAGCAACGCAAAAATCGATGTATATTCTGCGGCCAACAGATTAAAATAAATATTTAACCATAAAAATGATTGAAAAAGCAGCACATCAGCTATGCAGTAGCTATGGGAAATGATATTGAGTAAACTAACAGTCTTCTAAGCCAATTGAATGAAATAGCAAACATCGAAGACAATTGGAGACATGGTTGGTTTAAAACAGTAGGAAACGCGTAAGTTGACTTGAAACAGACTAAATGTAGATACACTAGCATGCCCGAAACGATTGTGTGCACTAATCAATCGGCCCGTGCTTTGCTTGCTATAATGCTCATAACAAAATAAAACAACTTTGAATACAATACCTCTTAGTTTTCTATCAATCAGGTGCCAGCAATTTAAAAAAGTAACCTTGATAGATTTCGTACACTCTTATCTGAAACTTCGAACATTATTTAAAAAGACACTTTTTTAGAGGCCGCAGAATATACATCGATTTTTTGCGTTGCTTAGAGAAAGTCTGATTTTTAGCAGATTTTGCGACTTTAGGTAGATTTTTCCTAGTCCCCTCCTTTTACATCCTTAATAATCCACAATTCCAAGTATATTCATCTTTTTTGTTCCATCGGAGCATTTTTCTTTGCTAGTGTATATATGCTTCTCATCTTCAAATACTTCAAGCATAATGTAATATGTAACTTCGTGACAACTTACCCTTTTTTCTGTTTGAATATAAAATTAAGTCCTTCATCTTCATTTATCGTTCAATTTATAAGCGCAGAGGCGTCTGTTAGATTTCAATTAGTGTATGACAACCACGCTATCATTTCAGTTCTTGTTATACACTTTATTTCAGCGCAGATGCATAAGGTCAGGTTTGTTAGCGAGGAGTAAAATAGAGATTTTGGGGTCAGGGGGTAAAATCCCGGATTTTTACTACAGTGAATTGCGTTTTTTGGCTATTTTGACGCTGAAATCGCATGAAAATATACTTTCTTCGGCTCAAACTGCTCGACAGTACCTAACTTTTGGACACTTCAGCAGGGGTTAATACCGCCCTTTCACCCCTCGCTATGCGCTTGTATGTATTTCAGCATGCTGACGCACATGAGCATTAAAAGGCCAATCTTTAACATATATACAATGTACATCGGTTATAATTTAATGTGTTTATAATTACTTTATGTTATATTTTTTCTAAATTTTTATTACTATTTTTTATTACTTATTTTATTTTTTATTATTCATTTTATTTTTATGTTTTTGTTATTTATTTTACTTTTTATATTTTTACGCATAGTTTATGCCTGAAACAAACGATCGACTGTTGGCGACGGGCGCAGGCGACGGCAAAGTGCGCGTGCACGACATGCAGCGCGCCACTTCGTCGTCGTCGACGCCACAGCAGCCGCCGCCGTCGTCTTCGCACATTTACGACGATTGCGTTCGATCGTTTCATTGCCACTTTGCGCGCGTTAAGCGCGTCGTCACGCATCGCTCGGAACCAAATATTATTTGGAGCGGCGGTGAAGACGGATTGGTCATGTGAGCTGGCGGCTTTAATATGGCGGATTTTCTTTTTATTACTTTTTTGTTCTTTAATGCTTTTTAATTTTAATCATCGTTATTATATGTATGCACGGCGCTAAAAGAGATATGACGTATACCTACCTATTCTGGGTGATTCAAGAATGTGCCAATAATTATTTTTTGACTGAAAATATTGTCGGAAAAGGACACTTATATACCCAACCCAGTAATAGAATACCATGCAAAAACCGTGAGGTTTAAACAATAGCGAATAGTGCACAAACCGCTGGTATCTGGCCAAAATTCTTTAAACGGATTAAACAAAAACATTCTTCATCTATTTGGTCTCCAAATTCAATGTATATAATTGCCCAAGTTATGATGGACCATCGCGATATAGCCTTTTTTGGACCTCCCCGAGCAGGCCCGTATCCAGGATTCAGTCAAGGGGGAAGGAAAGCGGACCCAACATAAAGTAATCTATATCTCGAAAAATTCGTCGGGATAGCTCGCAAAAACCGAATTTTCTGATGTTTTTCGACATGCTATATCCACTAAGATCATAAGGTTCGAACTTTATTGGAAAGGATTTTTTTACTCAACAAAGCTATAAAAAGTGTCTTTTTTGATTGCGCTTGGGCCTCAATGATGGAAAATAACTTTAAATCAGGCGCGAAGCGCCGAAAATCGGAAGATTTTACGATGAAAGACATTCGATTTTTCCATCTTTCCGTGCATTATCCTACCTTCCAAAACTTCTTTCCGGCCAAGGGGGGGGTGTCCGCCCTCCTTTAAATACGGCTCCGACCCGATTGTCTGCGTGCCTAAGTCCAAGTCTTTTACCACATGGTAGGAGGCCATTTTCATTCAAGAATAAACAGTCGACTTGCTTGAGGTAAATATGCACGTAGTATGTACATGTTGAATTGTTAATATTTGCACGACAAAATTTTGTAACTTAAAGTTGATAATTTTTCAATGCATAATTCATGATTAGCGGTTTTATTGTGAATATTATATTTGTTGCAGGTCCGTACGTATTTTTTTAACAAAAATTAAGACTGTGCTAATCAAGCCTAGCGAAATGCTATTCGTGTACATACTGAATATTTGTTATTCCCGCACTAATGCTTCGAGAAAATATTTATATATGCTTTTTCACACAGAAAAAACTACTACATATATTGCAATTCTGAGCTCACACAGTATGTTTCTGGGTCAAAAAGTCTATGTAGCTAGCTTTCTGAGATCCTAAAAAGGATGTATAGCCATGTTTTTTTCGGCCAAAATGGCGATATGTATATGTAGCTATGTGCGTATCAGTCTTCAAAAGCTTCTTTACACGAATGGTATATCTTGCATATGAGAGTCATACACACCTCGGATAACAGTCTGATATCTGATAGCCTCAATTAATTTAGTTTCAGCATGTATCACTGATTAGAATGTTCGGAAATTTTAAAGGGTGATCGAGTACATTAATGCAATCCATGCAATTTAACGTTATCAAAATTGCGAGAATGCTTGTAACTCTTTAGGCAGTTTGACTTGCGAGAACCAGCTACTTGCCGAACCATTTGCACTCATGGTTTGATCAATCTAAATGCCCATTTGGGTCCTGACGCAGAAATTAAGTGCCTAGCGCTAAATCCGGCCAGGCCGGAAATGATAGCCGTCGGGGCGAACGACTATTACGTCCGAATCTATGACCGCAGGTCAAAACATTCATTTGCTTCAGTTTAACTTACCTTGAATTTCTATTTCATCTGCTGAACAAATTTTTTTAATTTTAATTTTTAAATTTTCCGATTTTCTACGATCGGTCCATAATTTTCTCTATAATTTTGTATTTTTAATTTAATCTGTTATCTTAGCATATGTAGGTATATATTCATTTTATTTGATTGGCATTTAATGCGTAAATGTAGCTTAAATCCTAAACTAATCATTGTATTCGATTATGTCGACTTTCTTCAGAATTTATGTGATGCATATATCTGTAACAGGTAGGGGCTTTGGGTTCACCCACCAGTGAACGACCGGGCCCAAAATTTGACTGGGACCGAGACCGGGACCGAGACCGGGACCGGGACTGGTCTTTTGAGGTCGGGACCGGGCCTCAAAGTATTTTATACTATGTAGGTATACGTTTGCGTGTGTACGTCATTATATGTTTAGTGTGTGTGTGTGTGTGTGTATAATGTATAAATTTATTTACAATGTGCATATCTGTCCACCAGCCCATTAATTGACTGTAGTTTTTAATAGCGTTGTCTGATTATTAGTTTAGTTTAGCAAAATAGCCCTAAGTAGCTTGAAATACAACTGAATTTTCATGCTGCTGTCCAAAAACATTGTTTTTTACCATATTGCCTGCGACATTTTTGGTGCATTATTAATCTGTCTTCCAATATAACATTTATTTTGATAATGTTCATATATGTAGCTACTTTTTCTTAATCGTAAAAAAGATGATGTTCTGATAAAGCAAGTCTTTTATAGCAATAAATAGGTCTTTCTAAACATTGCTAATAATAATTGACACTCATTTAGTACAAGGGTAATATTAAGCATTATTTTAATGTTCAGTTTGAATCTCATTTTCTTGTTAAAAGCAGATTGACCCCATTTCTGAATCTATTCAATCACAGTCTGACGCAGAAGCATGTGAAGTTTGGTGGATGTTTTGCTGCTAAAGCTGCCTGTCAACTCAGAAAGCTGTTGAGCGATTGCCAAAATGTTGAAAACTCACAAAAAAAACTTGTTTACTTAAAAGAGTCAGTGCTGTTTCCCGAATATTTTTATGTTCACTGTATTAGATTCCTTATACATATAAAAGTCACAGAGAGTAGAGGTTTCAGATTAAGTAGAGAGTGGCGATTAGGCTGTTTGAAAGCATGTTTAACAGAAATTGGTGAGATCTGAGAACAATCGGAACTTTTGTATTATTCAAACTGCTTGCATGGAACTAGTTGACCGTTTTTACAACATGTTATACAAAATGTTAATTTATTTCAATTTTGCTGGTTATGCCTAGATATGTTGAAGCTTTTAAATTTTAAATATGTCACTAAACCTTTGTAAATAGCACAAAAGTAATGTCAGGAATCTTTCTAGACTTTGAATTCCTCAATCCTAGTCTCGTTCAAAAGACCTACTATTCTGTTTGGCTTCATAGTCATTACCAGACATGCACTGGGGGTCTGGGGGGTCTATACCCCAGAATGGGAAAATGGGAATTTTTTTCCGGGAAAATGAGGCAGCGAAATGAAGGCCAAAAATGGATGAAAATTGAAAATTTATTTAAAGGTGCTGTAAATTGATCGGAAACTGTACAATGACGCAGTTTTAACCTTGTTTTAGCGCTTATACCAATTTTTGATGTCATTTTGGCCGAAAAAGAGCTCAGTTCTTGACTTACCAGACCGACTGACCCCTCAGATCGGCTATGCTGTGCATCTATAGTCATTACACCGTTCTCTGAATCAGACATGCACATAAGGGATTTGGGATCTAGACTCGCAGGATAGAAAAGTGGAAAATTTCGTTGAGAAAATGAGGCAAAATGAAGGCCACAAACGGATGAAAATTGAAAATTTTTTTCAAAAGTGCTTTAAACCGACCAAAAACTGTGTAGTAAAGTAGTTTTAACGCTATTTTAACGCTTATACCGGTTTTTGATGTCATTTTGGCCCAAAAAAGCTCAATTTTCGACCCTCAGACCGGCTGACCCCTTAGATTGACTATGCTGTGCATCTATGCTCTAAACTATGCAGGGTTTGTTCATTAGTATTATGTTATATTCAGTTTGAATTCGATTTTTCTACTATTTTTTACTTATTCTTTTTACAAAGAAATTAAAAATTTCGTTTTCACTGTTTTGGTCTTTATTTTTGTGTTTTTTAGAATGATCGCACCAAAAGAGACTAAATTGCGTTCGGATGAAGATCGGGTCATATGGGACAGGTCGGCTGTAATGTCATTGTCGTTGGATAACGTCGATTATAGTTTTCCAACATCTTCTGTACAATACTATATTGCCGGTAAGGTTTCGAATAAATTTAATTATACGCTCGACTGTGGCTTGCTATAGTTTTTTAATTTTTCTTTTTCGAATAAATCAAGTTTTTACGCTTGACTGTGATTTGCTAGAATACTTTTAATTTTCCTTTTATCATAAAAGCTGTTCAAATGACTAGCAGTGATATGATCAGCTATAAAAATATCGCTGCAAAATGCCTGCAACATTAAAATTTTATTCTACTTCAAAGAATTATTCATAATCGATTATTGTAAGTCTGAATGACTTTTTACTTTAATTTAAAATTATATGCACTTTTGGAATTATAAAGTTTAGGAAAAGTGCACTTAGAAAGCCTGAATTGTTGCCGATATCGTATAAAGCGCATGCTTTCTATAGTAAAACAAGACACACTATATAGTACATGCTCGCCACGATTGTTTACGTTTTAATATGCTCCGTAGGATGATAGTGCTTGTTAAGGCTTATATGTTTAACACGTCGGTCGTGCGTGGGAGGAAATAGGACCGACGTATTAAAAAAATAACCCTAACAAGCTCTAGAAGCTTATTAAAGCGTAAACATTCGTGGCGAGTAGTGACATACATGGTTTTGAAAAATGAGCTTGCTAAGCGAGAGTTGTAAACCAAGAGAAACTTAAAGTTTAAACCTGCCATTACATTATGAAGAGAATTATAAATGATTTCAAACTTAGAGAAAATGAAAAAGGTGGGAAGTTGGTAAATTAAAACAAATTTAAAGGATATGATGAAACATTTTTGATGAGAATGGGACGATAACGTGCTATGTATAATGACTCCTTGATTTTAAAAGATCAAAAGAGTTGTATGCTCGACTGATAACCTTGAAGCAATCTGATGTAATTGGATGATTGCTATTTACGATATATTTGTGAATAGCAGATTAGCTATCACCCTGAATTGGCTTTCCTGTAGCAAATGAGATGCCAGTATAATCTGCTATTCTATTCCCAAAATGTCGGCGAGTTTCGCTAATGTAACTAGCCATATAATTTTGTATATGACTTAACGTTAATAAAAATTACATATGTATGCTTTTTAATTTATCATTTCCTTCTAATTGTGTCTACTCGTAAAAATTATTGGATACTCGGACGTCGTCAATCGTGTTAAAATTTTGATTTAAATTTGAAAAATCGTAAATTTAACAATAAATTTGAATCTTTTCTCTAACACATTCTATCCATTTTAAAATGTATTTACGCAGACCCTTACCCAAATTTGTTTTCGTTGGGGAAGCAAAACCATAAAATAATGTGAACTTAATAAAACATTTAGTCTCTGATAATCAAATGAAAACGATCAGAAAAGTCTATGTAACACGGGTTTTTCAGTAAGACCGTGTTTTTCAGCATTCTTAGCCCATTTTGACTGCGTTATGTCACTTTTATCATCAAGTATATGAAAATTTATTAATTACTTGTACAAACCGGACAAATTATGTACTCTGAAGATTTTGGTTATACTACCTTTGTTCCCAAAAGAGATGTATAAAATGTTGTTCGACAATGCTTTAGAAAAGTCCCTTGTGAAAAATAAAAATAAAATTTTATGTCCATCTGGCTACGGGGGCCTGATACATATCTATGTCAGTGTTCGCCTTGAAAGCTCAAAATAAATGAAATTGGAAACTGTGACGAATTATTTGTAAATTTCCGTCCATCCTTCTATTCATGCCTCGAACGCTTTCAGTTTCTCCTTACTTGATTTAATCGCTCATTCTTTTTTGGCATTTATTTGCACATTCTTTTGTAGTTTGACATGAGAGTAGTCTGTGAATAAGCATATCTGACTAGAAAGGGCAAAATGATTCATTATCTTTCACACACCTTTTAATATGTATGTATGCAGATTGTGCTGATATAAATTTTTTGGGAATTCTTTCACCCCTCCTCCATAATTCGCGATTTTTTCATAATTTTCCAGAAATTCGTAGAAAAGGTGCTGTTTTACGCGTATTTAGTAATCCATTTGCTCAAAAATGACATATTTTCGGTGCTTCGCGCCTCATACTCATTTCTTAACCATATTTTGTTCAATTTATTTAAATTTTTTATATTTTTATAGAAGTTTTTGCTTTTATGCTCCAGAAAGATAAAGATCGTCATAAACGCCGAAAAACGATGTTTTTGACGCATATTCACGATTTTTGAGCATATAAATGGCACTACTTCATGCTAATTGTTTATAAAAGCTGTATGATTTCGTGACCGCTTTCGATAGGTACCTTCTTCTTTTATTGATTTCTAACTTACAGAATCTGAAAACAATGTGGGTTAGAAACGATGCTTAGAATTGCATAGAAAAATGTGAAATAGTATAACCTGCACACTTAATTTGGTGCAAATGTGCGGCCATTGTGTTTACTTAGTAAAAATAATTATTTGTAGTCTGTTTCACATAACTTTGTATATAAACTAGAATTTCTACTAGCAAGAGAAAATGCTCCGATGGAGCAAAAAAGGTGAATATACTTAGATGGTCTTATTGTTGAGGACGTAAGCGGAGGGGACTAGGCAAAATTTTCCTACACGCGCAAAAGCCGTAAGAATGTGTTAGACTTCCTCTTAACAACGCAAAAATCGAAGTATATTCTGCGACCTATGCCTTTTTTTGTAGATGAATTTAGTTAGCCTAAGAGGTGTAAAGTTTACTCCGATATTCTTTTTTCCATCAGAGCACTGTGGAAGGTGATGCTTCCTGGAATAAATTATAAATTGATTAACACTCATGAAAGCTTTTCAATGGTTCTTTGCGAAACAGTGAAAAACGCTTTGTGAATAAAACATGGTTTATCATAGGCCGCAGAATATACTTCAATTTGTGCACTGTTTAGAGGAAGTTGGCACATTCTTACGGCTTTTGCGCGTGTAGGAAAATCCCTAGTCCCCTCCTTTTACATTCTTAACAAAGTATTCTACTTTTTTATTAGCTTGATTTTGTTCTTAAACATTGCATCTTCATTGCAAAAATGAAAATCTAACAGATGAAAAAATCTAAGTAAAAGTTCCCGTTGGGTCGATTTAAAAATTAACGTAAATATTATCTTAATGTATTAGAAAGCAGAATTGTTCGAGAAGGTAAGTTAAAGTCAGAGTTTGCATAAGCAAAGATTAAGTGCAACAATTTTTAGTTCTTTCTACAGTTTATTGCTTCAATTGTAAATGTTGACATTGAAACAATGATTATGGTAGTCAGAAAATTTGTTGAATTAAAATTACTCCAATTGAATGATGTTGCTAACCTCAATTAAAGTAAAATACTGCATAGTCAGAAACAGCAAGCGAATGGCAGGCATTTCATCAAACACAGTGTGTAAAATCAAAGCAATAATGTGCCGGCCGCCAATAATTGCGTGCAATCGAATATTCGGCGCTTCGCGCCATATACTTATTTTTTGACTATACTTTGTTCAATTTACTTGATGTTTTTCGATTTTTTGTGTTTTTATGTTATTGAAAGAACATCTAAAAACGGTGTTTTTCGCGTGTACCTGACTTTTTTAGCCTAAAAAGGCACTTTTTGAAAATTTCTTTGGGCCTGACCGCCACGGTTTTTTTTGTATTCGGCTAAGATTTTTTTCCAATGTACAAAGACTTTTCAGGATCATCTTTGTACATGTACAAAGATTTTCGGGAAGGCAAAAGTGTAAAAAGGTGTAGTATTCTGAAAATTTTCGGTGCTTCGCGCCGAAATGAGTAATTGTCTGTCCTATATATCTTTATAATGGCAGAATTAGCATTTAAAATGGAACAATGTCAAATTTTTCGGCGCCGTTTTGGGACAATTTTTAGTAATTTTAGCTTTAGAAACCCAGAAATTAGCTACAATAGACTACTAAAGGTCGAAAAATCCTGTTTTACCACACAAAAATCGCTACTGTACGATATAATAGTACGCAAAAAATTGCACCTACATAATGTACAAAGACTTTTGGGGACCATCTCTGTACATAAACAAAGGGACCTTGTTCAAAAAAACACTGCTGATACCTTTGAATTCCCATGCTGTACATGTATGTTTACAACTATTACTTTTTGGAAAAAATAAAAAAATGACCTCTAGATGTTTTAGTTGTCTACATTTTAAAACTAACCAGACTGAACAGAATGCAAAACTAAGTTAGGTAAGCTTGATGATACGCAAACAGTAAAAACCGTATACTTTACACTTTTGCGCAACAACCATTAAGTGTAAAGAAATTTCAAGATCAGATTCATGACTTATTAATCAAGGGCAGCATCTAAAAAAGTTTGGCCCTCTGAAATCATTTGATTTTTCGGTTTACTCTTCGCACACTCATTATTAACTCGATATTGAGTGTAAACAAAAATAAAAAATTGCACATCGAATTTTTTATTATCTCTTTTCAAAAAAACACATCTCCCAGGTATGTGCCGATATATGTAGCTGTGAGGGGGACATAAAGATCGCACTCGCTGTGATAAACATAAGAAAAAAAGGTGGCCAAGTATATTATAGGTAGCGCTATCACCCTACCTATAATTGACAGTAAGCCGACTAATTACGAAAATTGTACACACATATATCAGATGAATGCAATAGTCGCAACGCACTCTGTTAGTGTATTGTCGATGATAGTCTTAAAGGTCAGACCCAAATTCGCATGAAACAGACTACCAAAATAAAAAATAAACTCTGCATTCTACGCTATTTATTTTGCAGGGTTCTTAGCGGTCTTGTAAAAAAATGAAGCGCACTGAATGGACCTATGTAGGATTTTATGGAATGTTCTGCATTTTTAGGTCATTTGCCAGTCAAGCAAACTGATATCAGGCGTCGTTACAGGCCTTTGACTTCCACTTACATAACTTTTAGTCCTTGTGGACGCGACTTACTCGTTAATCTTGGTGGCGAACAAATCTACTTATTTGATTTAACTGAACGTCGTCGATCGTTGTTAGGTGAATTCAGGAAATATTTCGACAGCTTCCTTTCAGAAGGTAAATCTTGTATTATAAATCTATGCATATATCGAATCCCTAAACGTATTTAAGGGACCTTATTAAAATTTAAGTTTTGTTGGAAAACATAATTTAAAAACTCAAAATTTTAAACAAAAGTCAAAACTTGACCCAAACACAAACCAGCGTTTAACCTCGTTTTTGGCCTTTTTCACAATAATGTCTCGAATCTCTTTTTGTTTGGATAGCCCTATTCTTTCCTCTTACAGTTTTCAGTAATCGGGTCTACTCAGCTGGAAGGCAACAAAAATATTACAGATTTACAACACAGATTATAAGATTTATGGGAGATTATAAGCCATATAATTTAGTTAAATACTTGCTTGAAGTATAAATCTGTTGGAGATCTGTTTTTTTCCAAATGTGGACCTTTCTATGACCTCACATCGTTTTAAAATTTAGAGGATGGACGAACTTTTTCAACCGCGAACGGTTTACATTATGCCAATGGTTTACATCAAAGTGCTCTATCTGCTGTATATAATGGACATTACGTGACAAGCAATGGACGGAATGGCGTTAACGCTAATTTCAAATTGGCCCGGTTGGTTCAATCTTTGTCTAACAGCGATTTCATGGGGTTTGTATAAGTAGTGTCAGCTAACAAATTTATACTATGTGAATATACATACATTAACTCAACAGCAGGTAAGAAAAGCCCTGTCGTCTTAATAGCTATCCCGAGTTTTCCAGTTTTTCTTTAATTATTTTATTATAAGTTTTG
This sequence comes from Mermis nigrescens, assembly GCA_036768485.1. NCBI lineage: Eukaryota > Metazoa > Nematoda > Enoplea > Mermithida > Mermithidae > Mermis > Mermis nigrescens. Next base: position 117,915 of record JAVLUZ010000590.1, read on the forward strand.
CATTATGAGTGTTGATCAAAAATCAGATCTCGAGACCGGTCCGACTTTTTTACCGGTGCCGGTGCCAGCATAAGGCTATCTTTTGTGTACGAAAATTTTTTAAAAGGTGGTGTATGTGACACTAATGCAGATCTACGTAAGATACATCACATAATATTTGCCGATGGCTAGGGATGCAACGGATCCGGGTTTTCCAATAATATCGGATCCGGATCCGTATCCGTACAATTCAAAATAACGCATCCGGATCCGGATACGGATCCATAAAATTTAAAATAACGGATCCGGATCTTTAATTATTAAAATAGCGGATAAAAACGGATCGGATCCGGATCCATGAATATGCATTATGAACGCTTAATTTTTTTAATACTTAAATTTTTGTTCGCAAGTACGGTGCTCATTAGTTTCAGAAGCAGAATTACTGTAGGATGATTAGATAAGCAAAGCTGCATGAGCTTGGTTTAGTGGTCAGGATTGATCTTAATCCGGCTGTAGCTTGAAAAACTGCGAATCTGGCGTCTTCCTCTCATTAATCGGAAATGCCAAAAAGCATTTCTAGTCCTATCTGAAACTATTTTACGCTAGCTGATAACGAAACTAAATCGCAATGGAATCTCTGCGCAGCAAAGCTTTCCAGAAGCGGTGGAGGGGTACCACCTAGTGTTTTTTTTGTACTAGGTCCGTTTGTACATGTACAAAGATGGTCCCCAAAAAGTCTTTGTAAATTTATTACATGCAAATTTTTGTGTACTAAAGTACAATAGCGATTTTAGTGTGGTAAAACAGGATTTTCGATCTTCGGTAGCGTATTTTATCTAATTTCTGGGTTTCTGACGCCAAAAATTATTAAAAATTGTCTCAAAACGGCGCGAGGCGCCGAATAATTTGACATCTTTCCATTCTAAATGGAAATTCTGCTATTTTAAAAATATATAGGACAAACAATTACTCATTTCGGCGCGAAGCGCCCGAAATTTTTGGGAATTTTACACCTTTTTACAGTTTTTGTCTTCCCAAAAATTTTTTGTACATTTTGTACGCACAAATTTTTGGGTAGTATAATATGGTACAGTAGCGATTTTAGTGTGTTAAAAACAGAGTTGCTCGACTTTTGGTAGTGTATTTTAGCAAATTTCTGCGTCTCCAAGAGCAAAACTCACTATCATCTTAAAACGGCGTGAAGCGCCGAAAAATTTGACATTTTTCCGTTTTAAATCCAATTTCTGCCAATTTAAAGATATATACAACACACAGTTACTCATTTCGGCGCAAAGCGCCGAAATTTTTTGCGAATTTTAGACCTTTCTTGCAATTTTTGTCTTCCCAAAAATCTTTGTACATGCACAAAGACGGTCCCGAAAAACTTCTTGTACATCGGGAAAAATCTTTTCCGAGTACAAAAAAAACACTTGTACCATCTGTATGAAAAAGCGTCTGCAAACTAAGCATGCGGCGGATTATAAAAAGTTCAAAGCAGAGGAGTCTCAGCAGATCGAAGAAAAGGAAAGAGGTATTCTTGTTAAGCACAGATTGTAAAAGATTCGCGTCAGGCATGTCTACTTTCCTTTGCAGAAAAACGCGCAGATTGCGAAAAGACTGCTTTGAAACATGAAAAGCAAAAAGTGCAAATGACAATGGAAGCATGCTTACTTGCTGTATGAAATATTTTATTTTTATGAGAGGATTCCTAATTAACTCATGTACGATTTAAGGGTAAAAATGGAATAACGATGATGCAAGATCAATTGATATAGATGAGCGGTTAGTTGAGCTTATGACTTTGAGCAATCTACCATTTTCTTTGGTTGCATAAAAGCTGCTGTTTCTTAAATACAATTTGCCTGTCATTGAATTTGAGTATTAAGTCAATCAAAGTAAAGCTTTTGTCTCATAATGATGTTGTTTCTTCAATACAATTCAAGGTTTAATGATCCTTTATCATAATCTCTTGGATCCGTTTAGGATCCGTTTAAAACTGTAAAAATAACGGATCCGGATCCGGATCTTATTTTTAAAAATACCGGATCCGGATCCGGATCTTAATTTTTCAAAATACCGGATCCGGATCTGGATCCAAAATAATACCGGATAATAACGGATCCGGATCCGGATATCCGTTGCATCCCTACCGATGGCTATTCGATGCGAAGCGCCAAAAAATTGATACTTATAGCGAGAAGATCAATAAAAGCACATAAAAATGCTTATTTCCAAACTTTTTTCGGAAAATATAAAATTGTGATCAGTCGCATTTGTCGGGTGTCAGCATCAGTAGCCAGTCATCGGGAGTCACATGCTACTAATCCCACCAAAAAGGACATATGCTTGCATGCACTGCAGTATATTATCGGTTTCAGCTGTCTACAAATCACCATGTTTATTATAGTGTTCATAGCAAATTAATCTACAATTTTGCTTTCAGAACTTAGCTAGATATGATAATAATAACTAAACTATTATGTTAAGTAGCCAAATTTTTTGCTTTGATTAAGGAATATTTATAATTTGCTCAAATGATGGACCAAACGTCTATGAGGACGATATATTAACATGAATTGAGCATAACGAGTATTGATGTTTTAATTTATTTATCCCAGAAATTCAATAGTGGAATAAAAAAATAAATCGTTTGAGAAACACTTAAGGTAATTCGCTCAAATCCACCAATGCATTTACTGATTAGAGCCGGTGCCGGTGCCACCTCTGGCACTGGCCGGTGCCAGATACCTTGGCGCCGGTGCCGTTGCCGGTGCTAGTCCAATCCCTAATACATATGTATCCACACATATATGTGCATTAGATATGTGTGCAGATACTTCGTTGTGTAAGGTACAAGCCCATGAATACTGTTTAATGCCAGTGCGATACATTCAGTGATGAGATTACTCGTTTCATTTTCAGGTTTTGCTGTCGTATTGTCATCTGTATTTCTCTGAATGTTTTAGTCAGAGTACCAAAAAACGTTACCAGTTGCCGCCGAGAGCTCAAATATTGAAACAAAAGGCGAATGTATATTTTGAAAAGGAAAATTACACCATGGCTGTTGCTTACTACAGCGAAGCAATATGCTTGGCTCCCAGATCACCGGTGCTTTATTCCAACAGGGCAGCTGCTTATCTAAAACGTCAGTGGTACGTTTTCGACAAACATTTAACGAATTGTTTGTCTTAAACCTGACTAGTAATCTTTATGAAATTTACATTGTTTTCAGTGGCGGATCCAGGATTTACCTAAGGGGGGGGTGCGGTACCTCTAAGGGGGGGCGGAACCTCTAAGGGGGCGGAACCCTGACTTAAGCGGGAAAATTAGCCGTTCTAACCCGAAAATCGCTAAAAATCGCTCAAAAATCCTTAATTTTGCGCACTATTTTGGGCCTATGTGGGGGGCGCCCCCTTCCGCCCCCCCTAAATCCGCCCCTGATTGTTTTAGTTCGCTGGTTCCCAGTTTCTGAATATATTTTACGTTAACGTATTTAAATGTCTAAAGATATACAAATGGCTTGTCGGATTATCATTGACAAACTCTTTTTTTTGGAAAAATTTCAATCAATTTTGATCTCGGGAATGAAAAAACGGACCGAATTGTAATGCGTTATCTGACTTGCGATAAATAATCAGATTTAGAGAGATTTTCTTGTACTGCTTTGCTTACAATATATGATCTAAGAAGACTTGGGGATTTTCACAAGAATTTTGGGCTTAAAACTGTCAAAATTTCGGCACTTCGCGGCATTTACATACTCATTTTTGATCATATTTTATTCAATCTACATAATTTTTTCGGAAAGTGTCTATATGTATGTTCAAAAAAAAGAAACGCCAAAAAATGGCGTTTTTTGACGCATACTATTCGTTTTTTTGAGCCCAAAAAGGCACTGCAGAGAAAAAATGATTTCTCTACCCCAGAAGTCCCATACTGTGCATGTCTGCTTCTATTATTATATGCATATGTACGAGTGCGCACATATATTTTATGTGTTCAAAATAGTCTGTTTGTTTGAATCTAGTGCATTATGAACAATTTTAAATCCGTCGTGTGCACTTTATAAAGCATCTGTTTACTGTAGCTATTGTTGAATTTTTCGAAGATGTTAGTGCAACCTTTATGCTGATAAGAAGAGTGAACAGAGACTTGTTGTTTGAACGTTAGATAACGAATTCCATTGTCATGCATTATGCTAAAAATATACTTTCAGGGATGGCGACATTTACGCTGCCTTTAGAGATTGCTATGTTACGTTGCAAGTTGAACCGGACAATTTGAAAGCGCATTTTAGGCTAGTCAAGTGCTTATACGATTTAAAGCAATACAAGTCCGCCGAAAAGTGCTTAGAAATGTTCCAGGTTATTGACATATGTGTAGATCTCATCGAAATACATACCTATTGTTTAGCTCTCAAATAGATATGTAAATATGCATGTAGGCAGGCCCGTAGTCAAGGGGGAGGGCAGTTGTTCACCATCCTCCCGCCGAAACTAAAAAAATTTGTTTTTCACAAGGATCCCCTAAAGGAAGAAATGGAAAATTCTCAGAGTGCTTCTATAAGGTCACCAAAACAGTTTTGCGTACTTTTGACCTAGTAAACACAAAACTCTGGAACGCTTTGCGCCGGATTTATTGTTTCAGTATAAATTTTGGCTTTTAAACAGTTCAAATTTGAGTTAGACTTGGAGAAAATGTCAAACTTTTCCGAATCATTGATTTTCTGATTGCTTCATTTTTGCAGAATAGAGTACAAATAAGAGAAGTTAAGGAATCGTTTATGAACTGGACGATGAGAAATCAGTTGCGCTGATAGATTAAGCGTTAGATTTTTTGTGTATGAGTATTAAATAAACTGAGATTTTTCGAAGTTTTTTGAAATTTTTCTTTCTCATTGTTTAGAGCTCTTTGAGAAACGTTCAAAAATGCCCTTATTTCTGACTACACCCTAATGGTTCTCGTGAAAATTGACTTTCAAAATTCTTTGTTTCCCTCCTCTTCTTCTGAAATAAAATCCTAGCTATACGGGCCAGGATTTTATTATTTTTTTCAAAATTTTTTTCCAGTTTTTTCGCCATTCGTTCATAGTTTACAAAACTGTCGCGTTTTACTTTCTGACCTAGCCGGCTGAAATATAAACTAAAGGAAAAGAAGGTATTCCATGAGTGCTTTATTTTTTCAACGTCGCGTTACAAACTTTCAATCATTTTTCTTCAGGCGAGATATCCAGATCAGGCCAAGTCTCATACGTGTATTGAATTAGCGAATGAGATTCATAGTGCAATCTTCGAAAATCAAGGTTAGTTCATGTGCATTTATCGTTATTTCGGATTCAATTTTCTACTTTTTTGCGTTAAAATGAGGAATGTCTGTGGTTGGCCTACTTTTTTTAGCGAGGCAGTGAGTTGGGGAAGATGTTATGTATACTAATAATGTATGTTAACCCTATAAGTGTACACTTAACAGTGTAAAGAAAACAGGGGGTTAGAGTAGCCGAGTATTGTACTATAACAGTGACTGACAAAATATAATTATCGCAACTTGGGCACACGACGCAACAGTCGATTAAAATGCGAATATAGGTAGAACGTGTAGGCAACAACACGCGGAGCGAATGAGGCCCGGAGGAGCGAGTCGGCGAATAGGCTGATTGTGTCAGGGATACGGGTTTAAATACCAGTTAGGAGAACGGCAGATCAAAGGAAGAGTGGTGCCCACGCCCAGTTAATTGATGATAATAGAGTCGTTAGTTATTTTAAGTTTCCGGTTTTATCATAAGTAGGTTTTGGGATGAGTAGTGCAATATTTTAGTTATCACGTAAATATCAACTTAGTGTTTTGCGCTGGGTTAGTTGCACGTGAATAGATTCAAAATCGGATCAATCAGGGTGATGAGTGTTCTTTTGAAGTAGCCGTTTTGACAGCCGGAGATGATTTGTCACTTTAATTGCTCCATGGGAGGTAGTCTATTTTGAGTTGCCGAAAGAAGTGTGGAATTTGAAGTTATTTTGGATTAGAGCAGTTTTCATTACAACAGCATTAATGGTACTTTCTGCAATAGTGCATATTAATATATATGTAAAAAGAAGTGATTAATTAAAGGATTTTCATCTTTTGCAGGCTTTAAATTAAAAATGTGTCGATGATGCTCCTGATCCTGAATCAGTACATTTTAATGATTACAATTCAAAGCGCTAAATCTTAAATGTGCAAGTCATCATCACATTTTCAAAAGTTCGTGACTGTAGATCGATTTTCGGGGAGGTCAAGGATAAGAAGGGAATTTTCAGGTTCACAATAGAATATCCGTACATCAGTTACAGTCATCTAACTCTTCAATAAATCATGTCCGTTTTCATAAGGAATAGAGAAAAATTTAATTATTATTTTTATCTTCAAATGTCCATGTAACGGGGGAATGGGGATTCCGCACTCCAAGTCGATCGTACGACTACCATTCTCTGAAAGTTGGTATTTTTTACCTTCCCTCTTCCGATTTTCGGGTAATATGTACTTTGTGTTTTTTTATGTTTTTTTGTCATTTTTGGCCAAAATACGAGGAGTATAGTAGAAAGACATTTATCTCCTTTTCCAAATTGATCAGCTACCCCACCTAAAATTTTAGGAGTTGGTGGAGTCGCTACAAAAAGCGCCCTTTACGTACATGTGTATGGTCATCCAATAGGTTTGGGTATCGTGTGGCAGTGAGCATTGTGACAATCTTTAAAATTTGAGTGACCTATGTATCATTTTCTCGTTTTCTGATATCAGATTAAGAATGAATAAGAGCGCTACGTTCTACAAAATATCGAAAGAATTGAAAAACAGGTACTCATTGTAACAGCGAGCATTATCAAGATGCGCTAGGTCAGGATCGGCATAGGGGTAAAATCCTAGAAATCCAAATCAGTAAATTTATGTAGTTTTCGCGGTTTTTGCTCGTCAAACGACGAAATTGTCGAAATAACCTATAAAACGCTTTTTCGTGATGATACCGCTTTTGCTAAAAGAATTTTTAGTCGATTTGGCTGCATTCTCTTTTAACACTAAACAATTTAAAAATGGATGATTAGAGAAGAAATTTTTATTTTTTATAGACCATTCTGAATTAATTTTGGGCGCTTTCTGGGTAAACAGCACATAAAAGTGTTGCACCAGAAAAATATTGACGCTATTAATGCTTTTTTCCCAAAAATGATGCAGAAAACGTTCCGTCGACTCAAAATCGTCGGACAGTACTTGTCTGGCTGACCCTTCAGCGGTAGGTAATATCCCCTTCACGTGTTTTTTGGGGGAGGGACGTCTGAGGGTTTTGACCCATCAGATTGGATACTGCCCTTCCGCGAAAACACTGTGTTCGAGTGACCCCCAGAATTGTCGATTTATCGAAAAAACCCGTATAAATGAGCTTTTTTTAGGCGTTTTTATCCAGCTTTTCGCTTGAAAGTGTCAAATTTTCGGCACTTATCGCCCTATACCCATTTTTCGATAATATTTTGTTAGTTAACTCGAACTTTTTTCAAATTTTCTTTTCAGCTTTTATGTTCTAGAAAGAGAAGGCATAGTCCGAAACGTCAAAAAGCAGTGTTTCTGACGTGTACCCATGGTTTTTTAGCCGAAAACAGCTCTTTTAAAAAATTTTTCGGCGCTTACCCTCCATCCAGAATTCCCATGCCGTACATTTACGCCCCTCGCCATACATTGGCAGCAACGAAATTCCGGGGGTCTACAGTAATCTGCGGGGAGTATTTCAGCTTCCGGGGGATACAAACTCCCCCAACCCCCCACGCCCATGCGTGCCTCTCACCCCTATGTGCATGTTTGATTACAATGGTCATTTTCGTTGCTGATCTAGAAAATCATTCGCCTAAGCGAAAACGAACGCGCAGTCGCAGCGTTGCCGCCGAAGACCTTTTGCCGGCGGCGGAGAACAGCGACGGATTCGCGACCGATTCGGCGGCCTCGCAGCCGTCAAGTCGAGCATTGTCTGGATTTATGTCGGGCGACGACGGTTCGCGTCAAGCGCCATCGGCCGCCGCCGACGCCAATTCGAATTTGCCGCGCATTTCGCTGCGAATCACGTCGTCCGACGCCCTCAATTTGCGCAACCGCGATGTCGCCGTTGAAGACGCGAGCGCCGCCGCCGCCGCCGCCGCTTCTAATTTCTTGAGTACGCAAGAATTGGCATTCAGGGAAACGGCGTTCGATTACGATCTTCGTTTCTGCGGGCACTGCAATACGACGACGGATATCAAGGAGGCGAATTTTTCGGATGGTGAGCGTCGGATATGCAACGACTCGAAATTTCGGACAAGGCCCCCGGTCCATTTTTAGGGAAAGGGGTAAATGATATCCAGTTTTTTGGACAAAAATGACAAAAAAGCGTTAAAGAATGGCCAAAAACTCAAGTTTTCGCCAAAAAATCAGCGGGGGTCGAAAATTTTTCTGACTGGGGGGGATGGGGAACGACTGACTCGTGTTGAGGGATACCCCAAACCCCATTGTTATACATATTGTGAGCGTGCTCTCGCACATTTCGTAAGATACATAGTGTTTTAATCGTGCATGCACAAAATGGGAATTCGGGGATCTTGTTGATACCAATAATTTCAAATTGTGTCTGTTTGGGCTTAAAAAAATATGCATCGAAACACGTATTTTTTGGCGTTTCTGATGACGCTCTTTCTTTCTAGACGACGATAAGAAGAAAAAACTAAGAAAATTCAATTAAATTGAACAAAATGTGTATAGCAAAAATGGCTGATTGATGCGAAGCACCGAAAAAAATTGGTATAGGGTACCTACCATAAAATGGCTAATAACACCTATGTGCAACGGAAGATTTTCTGTGTTTTTTGGACAATCAAAAATTCTAGGGGTGAGAATTTCGCAGGGCTGGAAAACCCCAAACCCCTAGATCATATACATAAATGGTCTCGATTGTAACAGTATAGAGCTGATAACGAACCGCGCTCAACATCTCGGGTCTGGAAATTTTTGCAGTTCATAGGCTGATTGGAATTATTAGAATCAATTGAATATAATCGAGTAGAAAAATTGATAAAATTGCCCTTTTTCGAGTTTTCGGATCGAACTTTAGCCGTCCTTACAAAAGTTACGAAATAAACTTAAAGTCGTTCAAGCTAACCTTTCCGGGATGGCCAGTGGAGGGTTTTTCACTCTCCATGATTCCTAAGCCCACCATCGATGTACTGCGAAATTTTTTAGTCATAGAAAAATCACACATGCTGACTAGGGGTATCCTTCTACCAGGACTTTTGAAAGGCAAACTCCCCCCTCCCAGAACATTGGTGCCGTCCACCTATGCTCTCATCTCTCCGGGGTCGATAAATGGGAAGCTGCACTTGTGTGGCGGAGGTTAATCCTTGGAAGTAGTCACCCCTTGCGGTATTCAAACGAGAAAACACACGGCTATGGTGTGTAGGCAATACTCAACTTTGGGTGAAAAAGCCTAATTTGGACCTTTTTTGGTGCATGCATGAGAAAAACGCTTATCTCTGCGAAAAATAACCCGATTATCAATTGTTGCTTTGCAAATAATAACCTGATTAAGCGCTGTTGTTAATTTTTCTGCTGCAAGTCACATGTACGTCATACATTTTATGGTGGTATGCAGTGTGCACCTAATAATTATTTTTTTGCTAATATTTACAAGCGCGGCCGTCAAAAAATACTTGGGCGCAATAGAGAATAATGTGCTTTTTTATTAATTTAGTTAGTTGCAAGCACGATTTTTCAAATTATTCCGTTACTTCGCTTCGGATAGTACTCATTAAAGACATAATCGACTTTCCTGGCGCTCTAAAAACTTGGCTCCTAGGTCAGAAGCATACATGCACAGCATGGGAATTCTGAGGGGAGGGTGTGAAATTTCAAAGTGCTTCTACCTAAAAATAGTGGGTACGCATCAAAAACATCGTTTTTCAGCGTTTCTGACGATGCTCTAAACCCCCTTCCACATGGATGCACAAGGTCAGGTGGGCCAGGGAGGGGTAAAATCGAGATTTTAAAGTCAGGGAGGGGTAAGATCCAGGATTTTTAGTACAGTAAATTGCGTTTCTAGCCATTTTTACGTGGAATCGCATAAAAAGTGCACTATTTATGGCTTAAATTGCTCTGACAGTACCTAACTTTAGGATCCCTGCAGCAGGGGGTAATACCCCCTCTCACCCCTCCCTATGTGCATGGATACCCCATAAATTTTGAGCCCCTATCCCACAATTCGCAATTTTTCAGAAGTTTCCAAAATTTTCCTGAAAGTTCGCGGGAAAGATGCCTTTTCAAGCGTTTTAGCCAACAAATTTTTGGCGCTTCGCGCCATATTCTCATGTTTTGACTATATTTTGTTCAATTTGTTCGATTTTTTTAAATTTGTTTCTAAATTTTTGTTGTCTTTCATGCCTTAGAAAGATAGAGTATCATCAGAAACGCCGAAAAACGATGTTTTTGACGTGTGCTTACAATTTTTGGCCCCAAAAAAGGCACTTTGAAATTTCACCCTTTCCCATTTCCCATGCTGTGCATGTATGATCTCGCTCCCCCTTTTCAAAAAATTCTGAATTCGCCACTAAATATTTACATATGTGCTCTGTTTAGAATTTCTCCTCTTTGACTATTAGACTTCTTATGCATAGCATCAAGTGATGTGATTTATTTATCACGATTATAAAATTATCTTTTATGCAATTTAAAGCAACGGAGAGTACATAGTCGGTGGTTCGGATGATGGAAAATTTTTTATTTGGGACCGGAAAACATGCAATATCGTACGGGTAATCGTTGGTGACGAATCAATTGTGAACTGCTTGCAGCCTCACCCCAGTCAGTGCATGCTAGCAAGTTCTGGAATCGACAACACAGTAACTGACCTATACATAAATATGCATTTATTTGCTATTATTATTTATTATTCTTTATATTATTATTGTTAGTAGTAGTATTATTATTATTAATATTTTTATTTATTGCTTTTGTGATTAAATTTTGTTATTATTTAATTTTATTTTTATTTATTGCTTCCAATATCCATTGATCGAATCTGAAAAGTAGCATTGAGCTACGCTGATACCAGTGCCGGTGTGACCATCTTAATTTATTATCGATCAGAACCCAATGGCTGGAATCAAATTCATCGAGAATTTGTTCTACAATGATACTGATAATAATAATTTTATAAATCTAGTAATATTATTTATTCATTATTATTTATTGTTAATATTACTAATTATAATAATGTTGTTATTATTATTTAGTGGTGTGTATGCTCAGTAATTAGCTTCTAGCAGCATCGGTGCTAAATAACCACGTTGCGTAACGCCGTGTTATGCACGTATATCTGATTTGCGGTTAGACTTGTATGGTGTTCACGATTCCTAATCGCTCTGTTCATTGTTTGTTTATGACTGTGTAATGAATATACATGTTAGTGGTCAGGGGTTAATGTACTTTGTTAAAGCGGGATTATTAATAAGATTGGGTCGGGCACCCAAAATGCAACACACAAAAAGGATACGCAACGATTAGTGAGCAAAATGCACTAAAATATAATCAAAACATACAACCTTATATTCAACTTTAGACGGATGCGCGTAATTCAGGACAGTGTTTTTCGTACAAGGTCCGTTTGTATATACATGTACAAATATGGTCCCCAAAAGTCTTTGTACGTTTCGTACATGCAAATTTGTTTGTACTATAATATGGTACAGTATCGATTTTAGTGTGGTAAAACAGGGTTTTTCGACCTTTGGTAGTGTATTTTAGCTAATTTCTGGGTTTCTGACGCCAAAAATTACTAAAAATTGGCTCAAAACGGCGCGAAGCGCCGAAAAATTTAACATGTTTTCATTCTAAATGCAAATTCTGCCATTTTAAAGATATATGGGACAAACAATAACTCATTTTGGCGCGAAGCGCCGAAAAGTTTTGAGAGAGAATTTTACACCTTTTTACAGTCTTTGTCTTCCCGAAAATCTTTGTACATGTACAAAGACGGTCCTGAAAAGTCTTTGTACATCGGGAAAAATCTTTGCCGAATACAAAAAAACCGTGGTTCAGGGTAATATTCTACATATTTTGTTGCAGCTAATTCATCCCGTGGGGTTATTCATACTTTTATTATATGCTTAAGCGACATTTAATAATAATAATAATGATATTTATTCGAATTTGTGAGATAGAAATAAAGCGTGATTACTTGACGTATTGAATTCCATTTATTGAGAATTTTAGCGAAGCGTTAAGAACGCTTTTTACATAAATAAAACGAGAACTTTATAACATTGAAACACTATTAGGGAAATAAATTTAGATTTGTTACAAATGCTTTAAATTTAGTTTTGGGAAAGCAATATGTATGTATGTATATACATATTTTGACCGGTGATCGCTGATCGCTAATTTATACGTCTTGCTATGTACCTCTGCGCATGCATCCAAGTGTATGCATATGCTTATTATTTGGGAGGATTTGAACCTCTTGGATTCAGCGGAAACCTAATAAAAAATTTGTTACGGCCCCCGATTTAATTTTTTCGTTTCTTTACAACTCTTAATGCCATTAAAGTGATATTTTGGAAGGTTTTTGAATTTCACAACGTTTTTGGCCTTCATTTCGATCTATCCCCAGAATTTCGGTCTTGTTTATGTGTGCTCCTAAAGTGATTATATTTGAGTCGCGTCGCAGTTTTTAACCCTGGGCCTAAGCTGACTAATGCATTTAAAATTCAATTTTCTGTCATTTGTTACATAAAAAGGCTTAAGTTGATTTCTGCGGAGTACGCCAGCTATCATAAAATTGGTCTGATGAGAACAATAGGGAGACGGACGTAAATATATTTAATTGGACGACTGGTTGACCTCAGCGTCGTTTTGTTTATTTTTCGTAAACTAGTCAAGTGGCGGTTCAAACTTTGAAATATTAAGTTAGTGAGTTTACTTTTTTGCGAAATAATTTTTAAACTTTCGAAATCGTCGTTAAATTTCGAGATGGGACTTATATAACTTTATGTTATTAACTTTAGTTTTAGATTTACTATATACCCTTGAAATTAATTTCATTTTGAGCATCAGAAATCAATGTTTCTGGTTTATTTCTTTTAATACTCATATACTTCAGGGTGCTTGATCCTTACTTCTTGTCTAGGTTTAGTGAGTGCGGAGAATGGATTCAGAATACAACGACTTAGTTTGAATTGGTTGGTAGTTAGTTAGCAGAATATAGCTAAGATGCAAGCGACCCAGATCTTTCAAACAGTTCTTGATCCATTATTTGTTCATCATTGAAGTATTAGTGATAAACGGAAAAGTAATCAATCTTGAATTCTCTTTTCACATTCACTAAGCTCAAACAATAAGTAAGGATTAAGCAACTTAAAAGATCATTGTTTGAAGAAATAAGCTAGAAACATAGATGTTTTAAGCACAATACGGAATTAATTTTAAAGGCATCTAGTCAGTCTAAAACTAAAATAAATCGTATAAAATTACATATGTTTCGACTCGAAATTTAACGACGAGTTCGGAAGTTCAAAAATGATTTCGCAGAAAAGTAAACTCGCAGACTTAGTACTTTGAAGTTTGAACCGCCAGTTGACTAGTTAACGGTAACGAAATAAGGGTAAACAAAACGACGCTGAGGTCAATCAATCGTCCAATTAAATATATTTACGTTCGTCTCTCTATTGTTCTCATCGGACCAATTTGATGTTAGGCGGCGTGCCCTTTCCCGAAATCAACTTAAGCCGTGACAAACAATCAGGCCCGTATCCATGATCCGGTTAAGGAGGGAAGGGGGCCCAACATAAAATGATCTATAGCTTGGAAAATTCGTCGGAATAGCTCACGAAAACTACATTTTTCGACGTTTTTAGACATGCTCTATTTATTAAGATCGGAATAATAAAACTTAAAAAAATTTTTTTCTGCATTAAAGGCTATAAAAGTGGCATCTTTCGGTCCCGCTTGGGCCAAAATTATGGAAAATACGTCATTCGGCGCGAAGCGCTGAAAATTCGAAGGTTTAGCGACAAAGATATGCGAATTTCCCATCTTTCTGTGCATTATCTTACCTCTCAATATTTTGTTCCGGCCAAGGTGGGGGCGGCCGCTCCCCGCCCCCCTTAAATACGGCCCTGAAAATACTTAATCATTGATTCATTTCTTTAAAATCTGCATTTGGATGATATGTACATGTATGCATCCTTTCGTCCAGGTAGAGCGATTTGCTCCTTGCTCACCTACTTGCCTATCTATATGGATTAGCCGTTGAGTATTTTCGGTTTTGTCAGTTTTCACGCAATTGTGTGAAAAATGATTTTTATAGATATCGTGATTTTGTCCTATTTTTCATACTGTTTTGTTTTTTCCGTTTGAGGTCTTTAGACCATAGGTGCGCTGCAGCACAGTCGTTTTGGGAGTGAGTCCTGCCCGAGGGTTAACGTGAATTTTGTTTTGACTTAAACTGTCAACACAAAAACCACTTTAAATCATGACTCTAAATGATTTTGAATGCATTTGTAAAGAAAATTGATTTTTTTTTCTGTCTACGTCTTATAATTTGCATTTTTCTTGGGAATTTTTCTTAATTCTGATATACTTCTGGGGTCTAGATTACTAAGCCTGATATTCATTTGTGGTCTAGGCTTCTAGTAATAAGGTGAAATTTCCTACCGGAATTCATGCGACATTATATGTTTGTGAGGTCTTAAATGAATTTAGTTTTTTCTGCAAAATTTTGTCGAAGTGATCCACACACGGGAGCCTACTTGCTTATAACGCTTTTAAGGTCTTTTATACTGTATGAAAATAGAAATTTTGGGCTTCATTCTAAAATTCTTTGTATAAGACAATGTTTGGTTTTTTAGATTTGAACAGATTTGTTTCTGCTTTTTTGATTAATTTACAGTAGCCCTACAAAATCGATAGACCCTCCAGAATTGAATTTTTGGCATGTCTTCGGGATTTTTGCCTGTTTTACACCACTCAGACCTCACTCACCCCAGAATTTTCATGCTGCTTCATGTATGCTGATGGTTGAAAATCAGAAATCCAATAAATGCTTGATGTAACGAAGAGTTTTCGCGACTCTAGGTGAAGTTGTGGGCTCCACGGCCTGAAGATGGCAGCCCAGATCCACGTGATGTGCCTGACCAATCGAATGCCGCTCTGGCCAATCAACGACGAATGAACGCCGACCCACTCGAAGTGATGCTGATGAATATGGGATACAGACTGAGTGGTTTGATGGAACCGGCGTCTGGTCGACACGATGTTGGCGCTAATCCGGCCGTCCAGTGCCATCCCAGCTGAGCAATGACTTCTCGATTTGTCAAGAAATAAAGCGTCCACATTGACTTTGTTAATGTATTTTAATTGTTGCCGTATATACGTGGGCAGTGCCAAAATTATGGGGTCTGGAAGGGTGTGAAAATTTTTGAAGGCTAAAAAGTGTGGAAATATTTATTGTAGGTGCAGAAAAAGATCATTTTTTAGATTCCTCGTCGAGCTGTTTAATAAGAAAATTCTTAAAACTTTGAAGGCCTGTCAATTTATGGGAGTCTTCCGGATTCTGGGGTCCAATTCAACCCCCTCCCTCGCCCATGTGTAATTGTAGGTTGTAACCTTACTGCTTATGATTTCGATATATGTATCAACGCGTAAATTTTAGTAAGTTCATGTAGCTTGAATTACGTATCCGGCGCTTGGTTTCAGTCTTATTTAGCCTTCGTTTTTCGTTTCAAAAGCATATGACCATAAAGGCAAATTAACCACATTTAAATTCCAGCAAAGATGAGAGCGATTACGTGCGTGTGAGTAGGCAAAACATGATTGAATTTTGACTTCCTTCTTTTTTTAAAGATATTTTGTTTAGGCTGGGTTAGTCCCACTCACTTGGACAAAATGAAAATTATTGGGCCCACGAATTTCCTAAGGTTATACAAAGCCTGGAAATTGATGGTATGAACAAATAATGCTCATTTTTTTGAAGTATTTTCTTCGAGCTTTATCTCATGGTATCAAAAAATACCACGAATTATAGTCACAAATTGAATTCTAATGGCGTTTTATATCGCGGCGGTCTGCGGGTTTCTGGGGGCCCATCCGAATCCTACTGCACGCACATATGCATTCCTGGCCCAATCCCTTGATCTCTTTCTTTTATTGCTGTAGTCGTAATATTCTACGGTATATCGACTTGCGGTAAGACGTGCCATCGTTAAACCGCTTTACTTTATCCAAATTGTAAACCACTTTTGTAGCTTAATTCATGTGAATAAAATTCAGAAGACCGGAAAGCTACATGTGGTCTGTTTCACCGATCAAAAGTTTTTAAAACCATTTCCGACACTAAGCTAATAGATTGCGATTAATTGCATTGATCTGGTATATGTATACTTAATTATCATAATACACCAGATTACTATAGATGTAAATTTTTTAACTAATGCCCAAAGTTACGCCAAGTGGACTGTAGATGATTTACTGTGACTCGACAGATAATTTCAGGACCGTAGCCAGGATTTCCTAACCAGGGGTGCGAGCACAAATTAAATTATGGTCTTCAGTCAAGCTCGCTATGTTGCTAAATTTCGTTTCTAGCTCTAATTGAGAATTGCTTGAAGTAGCGCAATTGCGCAAGATTTAACTTTATCTTGACATAATTTTCTGTGTTTTTGCATACATTCTAAAGTTGCTTTCGTTTTTCGTTCTTACCATTTTGCATCTCTTGCCGTACCAGGGTGTGGCCATACCCCCACTCGCTACGGCCTGCGCTTCACACACACGATTCAGAGCGGAATATCCGGGAAACCGGCGTGGTAGAATTTCACTCATAGAACAGCGAGGACAGCCTGCCTCAGTTGCAGTTGGAGGCCTGCGAGTTCGAACTTAGAAGTTTTCTGCATTCACGCTTTTCCTAACACAGGTATGTACCTATTTTAGGTAGCGCGTACCTATAATATACTTTACCGGATC
The DNA here is from genome assembly GCA_036768485.1 of Mermis nigrescens. Taxonomy (NCBI): domain Eukaryota; kingdom Metazoa; phylum Nematoda; class Enoplea; order Mermithida; family Mermithidae; genus Mermis; species Mermis nigrescens. Next base: position 134,895 of record JAVLUZ010000590.1, read on the forward strand.
ATCCCACGGGATACAGCAGTCAATAAAGGTCAAAAATATAAATTTTTGCACTTGCAACATTTTTACTTTTTTGACCATAAGTCCAGAGTGGTCATACAGAATCGAACCTTATTTCACCATAATATGAGCCACCTATGTACCCATTTCTGTGTAAAAAATGTAAGATATGTGATGGATAGTTATTGACCACTTTTGACAAACGTGAAATTAACTCATGTGTTCAAATTTCAAAAATGATACATTTTTTGCTGTAAAACATTTAACGTTTCGATCTATATCTACAGAACTGTAAAACATTGTGCAACTGCATTATACCACATCTTGTACCATCTATGTGCCTAAGTGCTTGCAAAAGATCATGCGTATACCTTAACTGCTTGTTGACCATTTCTGACAAACGGTAATTAAAGTCAATTGGTCAAAGTCGGAAAAATCATACATGTGTGGTACAAATAACTTTCCTTTTGGAGCTGTAATTCGGAAAATAAAATTCATCTTGTGGCCACATTACACCACAATTTGCACTATCTATTTGCCTAATTATATGCAAAAATCCATCCATATATGTTTGATATTTATTGACCATTTGTGGACAACGTAAACTTAGCTCCATTGGTCAAAATCAAAAGGTCACACATTAGTGCTTCCAAAAATTTTTCTTTCGGCTCTGTAACTCAAGAATTAGGACACATCTTTTAACCGCATTACACCACAGTCTCTACCATATATGTCCCTAATTGTACACAAAAAATCATCTGCATATGTCTACGTACTTATCTATCAGCCATATTTCACAAGTGTGAACTTAACCTGATTGGTCAAAGTGAAAAAATGCATGCTTTTGTTTCAAATAATTTTATTTTCTATTTCTAACGATAAGTAAAATCTATCTGGTGACCATACTACGCCACGGTTCGCACTATCTATTTGCCTAATTGCATGCAAAAAATTCATACATATACATTGTTGGATTATATTTATTTATTATTTTTACCTGTAGAAAATCCTAACATAAAGGAATATGTTTTATATCGTCAAAATTCAATTGTCAAAACATTCTGAATGAATCAATGTGTCTTCAACGTCATCTGCCTCATCATCTAGATTTGGGTCTGGTTGGAAAAAATCTTCTAAGCAGTCATCTTCATCAGTTTCAGTTGGGACAATTGCTTCTCTTTTTCGTGCTTCCCGCGACCAAAATCCTGCAATTTGCTGCCATGATAAAAACTCAGATTGCTTGAATTGGGGCAATCTTCGCATTTCAGTTGCAGTCTCCCTTGGATCGCACTTTCTTCGAGTCTTAATCCCATCATCAAATTTTTTAAGCAAATATTGGCGCTGGTTTTCTGTGAATGCTTTACAAGATCTTTTTTGCCTTAAAGCCCAGCCAGTTGGTAATCTTTGGATTGAATCATCATCTGCATACATCTCCCAGAATTGCTGCAAAACTTCATTTAGACTTGGAAGCCGAGGCATTAGCTGCCGATTTTCTATTTGTTTCTTGTTTCTTCATCCTAGAAGAGCCCATGACAAGGGACCAGTCAACAGCAACATTTGTGCCAGTTTTACCAGAAGAAGACAGCTCAGCAAGATCTTTGCAACTGTTTACTTGTACTGTTCCTGGTTGCGTGAAATCATTTCAAAGACATCGATCCCTTGAAAATCACATGGAGTTAGCAAATCACCAGTTTCAGCCTGAGCGACTGACATTGCGTGATGCAGCTATTACAACGTACAAGAAACAAATAGAAAATCGGCAGCTAATGCCTCGGCTTCCAAGTCTAAATGAAGTTTTGCAGCAATTCTGGGAGATGTATGCAGATGATGATTCAATCCAAAGATTACCAACTGGCTGGGCTTTAAGGCAAAAAAGATCTTGTAAAGCATTCACAGAAAACCAGCGCCAATATTTGCTTAAAAAATTTGATGATGAGATCAAGACTCGAAGGAAGTGCGATCCAAGGGAGACTGCTAACTGAAATGCGAAGATTGCCTCAATTCAAGCAATGTGAGTTTTTATCATGGCAGCAAATTGCAGGATTTTGGTCGCGGGAAGCACGAAAAGGAGAAGCAATTGTCCCAACTGAAACTGATGAAGATGACTGCAGAAGATTTTCTCCAATCAGACCCAAATCTAGATGATGAGGCAGATGACGTTATAGACACATTGATCCATTCAGAATGTTTTGACAATTGAATTTTGACGATATAAAACATATTCCTTTATGTTAGGATTTTCTACAGGTAAAAATAATAAATGAATATAATCCAACATATGTATATGTATGAATTTTTGCATACAATTAGGCAAATAGAGAGTGCGAACCGTGGCATAGTATGGTCACCAGATAGATTTACTCCTCGTTAGAAATAGAAAATAAAATTATTTGAAACAAAAGCATGCATTTTTTCACTCTGACCAATTAGGTTAAGTTCACACCTTGTGAAATACGGCTGATAGATAAGCACGTAACATGTGCAGATGATTTTTTGTGTACAGTTGGGGACATACTGTGGTGTAATGCGGATAAAAGATGTGTCCTAATTCTTGAGTTACAGAGCCGAAAGAAAAATTTTTTGAAGCACTAATGTGTGACTTTTTGATTTTGACCAATGGAGCTAAGTTTACGTTGTCCACAAATGGTCGATAAATATCAAACATATACGGATGGATTTTTGCATATAATTAGGCAAATAGATAGTGCAAATTGTGGTGTAATGTGGCCACAAGATGAATTTTATTTTCCGAATTACAGCTCCAAAAGGAAAGTTATTTGTACCACACATGTATGATTTTTTTCGACTTTGACCAACTGAGTTCAATTACCGTTTGTCAGAAATGGTCAACAAACAGTTAAGGTATACGCATGATCTTTTGCAAAGCACTTAGGCACATAGACGGTTCAAGCTGTGGTATAATGCAGTCGCACAATGTTTTACAGTTCTGGAGTTATAGATCGAAACGATTGAATTTTTTATAGCACAAATGTATCATTTTTGAAATTTGAACACATGAGTTAATTTCACGTTTGTCAAAAGTGGTCAATAACTATCTATCACATATCCTACATTTTTTACACAGAAATGGCTACATAGGTGGCTCATATTGTGGTGAAATAAGGTTCGATTTTGTATGACAACTCTGGACTTATGGTCAAAAAAGTAAAAATGTTGCAAGTGCAAAAATTCATATTTTTGACCTTTATTGACTGCTATATCCCGTGGGATGATCCAGTAAACAAACTTTTATACTTTTTGTAAAGCCCATTCAATCTTCTGTAATTTAAAAAAGTGCATTGAAAAATGTTAAATTATTCTGGAAAATATCAATCAACAAATGAAATTCGGCACATATTCCGATTTTTCGCACTTTACACCCCTATAAGTCAGCAAAAAGTCATTTTTGTGTAAAACGGTTTTCAGATTTGGAATCAGCGTAAAAATTTGTGTAATATATGTTAAAACAAAGAAAAATTATTTTTTGCTTACGTAAGTCACTATTACAGCAAGGTGAATCATACAGACATAGCAAAGAAAAATGCTCCGATGGAACAAAAAAGATGAATATACTTGGAATTGTGGATTATTATGGATGTAAAAGGAGGGGACTAGGAAAAATCTACCCAAAGTCGGAAAATCTGCTAAAAATCACACTTTCTCTAAGCAACGCAAAAAATCGATGTATATTCTGCGGCCAACAGATTAAAATAAATATTCAACCATAACAATGATTGAAACAGCAGCACGTTAGCTATGCAGTAGCTATGGGAAATGATATCAAGTAAACTAACAGTCTTCCAAGCCAATTGAATGAAATAGCAAACATCGAAGACAATTGAAGACATGGTTGGTTTAAAACAGTAGGAAACACGTAAGTTGACTTGAAACAGACTTAATGTAGATACACTAGCATGCCCGAAACGATTGTGTGCACTAATCAATCGGCTCCTGCTTTGCTTGCTATAATGCTCATAACAAAATAAAACAACTTTAAATACAATACCTCTTAGTTTTCTATCAATCAGGCGCCAGCAATTTAAAAAAGTAACCTTGATAGATTTCGTTTATACACTCTTATCTGAAACTTCGAACATTATTTAAAAAGACACTTTTTTAGAGGCCGCAGAATATACATCGATTTTTTGCGTTGCTTAGAGAAAGTGTGATTTTTAGCAGATTTTCCGACTTTAGGTAGATTTTTCCTAGTCCCCTCCTTTTACATCCATAATAATCCACAATTCCAAGTATATTCATCTTTTTTGTTCCATCGGAGCATTTTTCTTTGCTAGTACACTACTTTTAATTAGCGTGATTTCAGTACATCAGTCAGTAAACACAATCAGTAACATGCCACAATAATGACAACAGTCCAAGAACGCGGAAAACAATATTGTTCTTAACATCAGCATTATCCTTTTTAAACAAGACAACCTTATTGACACCATCCATTTTCAAATTAAAACTGCATTAAGTTATTTCTTCTTAATGTGCAGTTCACTTATAATCAAGCACAAAAATTTAACCAACGAATTCACATTGCAAATCCTCACTCAATCAATACACAAGCACAATGTGTTGTGACTTTTGAAATTGAAAACACCCAATTTTCAATTTTCAAATTGAAAATTGGATCAATTTTCAAATTGAAAATTGGGTCAATTTTCAAATTGAAAATTGGGTGTTTGAATTTGCGATGAAGAAAATAATCAAAAGATAGTCACTTGGTTTATTTAAGCCGAGTAATAAAATAACGACCGTCCACCAATTCCAAACTAAACGCAACTAATCTGATCACTATGAAAAAGTTTTGAAAAATGAGCTTGCTAAGCGAGAGTTGTAAACCAAGAGAAACTTAAAGTTAAAACCTACCATTAAATTATTAAGAGAATTATAAAAGATTTTAAACTTCAAGAAAATGGAAAAGGCGGGATGTTGGTAAATTAGAAGGCAAAGATTTTTCGGCAAAAATTCAGAAACTTCACGCAAATATCAAATGTAAGGAACACTAACGCTTTGATTTGGTAGTAAAATAAATTTGTAGTATAGACTACATATTAACAACAAATGAATAGTGCAAACTTTACACAACTACTAGGTGTAGAGAATACTAACAGTTTACGGCTTATTAATGTACATGATTACAATAAAGCTGTATATCTTTGTCGACTTCTGTGCACAGTAGTGTGATTGCTGGTTCATTTTAAACCACTTTTGCAGGCAATTTACATCAATTAAACGATAGCTCTCCATGTGCAAGATTTTGTGAAACATATTATAAACACGGCTAAGAAAGATTTAACTTTAATGCAACCCATTTAAGACAAAATTACATCTCTTCAATGATCTAAGGACACTTGAACATAATTTTTAAATCACTTTAGATTACTTTTGAGGGTAAACAAACTCACTTAATTGATGTCTCACATATGAATCCTTGAAAATTTCTTGACTTCAGTTACAAAGTCTCTGCAAGTCTATCGAATTAAGGTTAACACGTAACGTAAACTTTACACAAACACATAGCGTAAAGAATATTTTAGTCGGATTCGTAATTTTGATATTGCTCCGATATTTCTTTCAACATTTATGGAAAAATGAGTCTCCATAATGTTTTAAAGACAATAAACATTAGGTTTAAACCACTTTGCAATACTGCTGAGTGTAAGCAAGCGCGCCCAATTGACGTATATATTTCATTCCCTGTAAATTTTTATATCTCAGGAAAAAATTTCGATTTTTGCAATGCTCTAGAACAAAGGCTAACATGCAGTGTAAAAAATTACTCGGATATTATGATCAACATTCATGAAAAAATTATGTCTCTACAATGGTCTGAGGACATATAAACAATGAATGTAAACTACTTTACATCACTGTTGGATGTAAACAAACGCGCCTACGTGACGTCTCACATTTGATCCTTTGAAAACTTCTAGGCTCCAAGAAAAAATTAGGTTTCAGGAATGCTCAAAAACGAAGATAAATATATATGTAGTGTAAACTTCATGTAAACACCTAGTGTAAAGAAGATTTTAGACAGATTCGTAATTTTGATATTGTTCCGATATTACGATTAATATTTATGAAAAAATTAAGTCTACATAATGTTCTATGGGCAAACTAACAATTGGTGTAAACTACTTTACAACACCGTAGAGTGTAAACATATGCGCCAGACTGGCATATCAAATTTGATTCCTGGTCCATTTCTAGACTTGATAAACGTGTCCCTGACTCGTAACCGGAGAAGCAGGCAGAAAAAACAAGACAGAAACGCATTTAAAACTCCAAAATTTTGACTTTACACTCGCTAAATATTAATGTATAGACAATTTGCTTTGACATGCACCCGATATAAAGCACTTTATTTTTATTCTATTAGACTTATCCCGACTTCTGGACGGAGAAAGTGGCGAACAAAAAACGCAACAAAAACGTATTTTCCATCATTTAGAACACTGTAAACTTTAAAATTCCGTACCGAACTCCCCATTGAGTTTAAAGAAATTCGGTTTGGTACAATTTGTAGCTTTTAAATCGTAGTACATTCCTGTGTGCCAAAATTCTGTTGCAAAAATTATTTGGCATGATTTATCAATCAAACTTCGGAAAAAACGTGTTTTTTAGCCCATTTTTTACCTCTGATTTCGAACTTTACACCTCAATAAATAACTCAATATTGCGTTTTTTTAAATGCGGTTTGCTGCGATATTTAGCCCTCTGTGAGGCACTTTATTAATGCTGTCTTCGATTTGCACTGACTCATAAGCGGAAAAATTTGGCAGAGAAATCTTAGTTAAAATCCGTTTTTTTACACCATCCACTAGAGTGTAAACTTTAAACCCCAGGATCTAACTCACCATAGAGCATACAAGACTTTGCTTATATGCAGAATGTAGCCCTTGATCCGCTCTACATTTCTGTCTGAAAACATTTTAAAAACCTCATAACCGGAGTTAGTATCGGACATAGGAAGGTTGAAAACTCGACCAAAAAGTGCTTTTTCACCTCCAGATTTTCGCACTCTTTACACTGCCGTTCGATAAATAATGCGAATTTCAAAAACAAAAAAAGTGTCATCTGTAGAATTCATCCCTCTATTATCCTATTTTGTTCAATCCTTCGAATCATCAATACTCAGTTGTCTACATGCCGCAGTAAAAAGGTCCCAAAATTTGTCCTATGTTATAACGTTACACAAAAACTTTACACCTTCTTTACACAGTCAATTTTGAGTTTCAAGAAAAACAAAAAACACGGGCAGCGAATTTTTTTATTATCTTTCTTTTAAAAAAAACCGCACCTTCCAGAAGTGTCCCGTTATAGCTGTAGGGGGGGGTGCCCAGGTGTTGGGGGTACCCAAGTATATTATAGGATACGCGCTAACGCGCTACCTATGATACTTTATCAAATCGTCCTTTTTGGCCGCTCATGATCATAAGATTCATTTTTATTTCAAAATGAATGGTTTTGTTTCGAAAATTTGGTTGATGATCGGACTGACGCATTTTCGACGCCTGACTTTCAAAAGCTGAAAACACATCATCCGCGGGCCCACGTAAATCCCTTTCTTTAGAAACGTTGTTCGTAGCTCCTCTTAAACCAGAATCAAATGAATTTTACTTGGAAGCCAGCATAGCCTATTTAAAAAAACATTGTTACAGCACAAGTATATTAACAACAGAGTAAATCGATAATGTTTATTTTGTTTATTGATTCTTTCAAATTTTTTACGCTAGTATCCCGAAATAGCAGCATTTCTCTTGTGATTTAGTCTACTAAGAAAGTAAGATTGCAGCATATAAAGTGAACAGTTGAAGTGTAATTGTCAGTCATATATTGAAACAACTTCCACGTAAAAAATTTCAATTGCTTATTAGGAGACATTACTGCTCTATAAATCCAAGAATAACTCTTAAAATACTATGTTTATCACAAATATTTCAAACTACGTTTATACATATTATGTTTATGCTATGCATACGAATTTAATTTATGAAAATACAGACATTAATGCACTTCAATGATCAGGACTGCAGGGTCAGTTAATCCACTTTCGGAGGATGAGAGGTTTACTGAGTTTACAGCATATGTGTAAGAGGGGTATGCATACCGGTGTGGGAGGGGGTTGGGGGTAGTGCACCCCCCTCGAGAAATCTAAAATACCCCCACAGAATTCAATTATTTTCTTCCGTTTTTTTCGCAATTTTTTGATGCCAATGGATAGTGCTCAATGAGAAACGTTGAAAAATGGTGTTTTTTTCGCCATAGCACCATTTTTTAAGGCCATTTTCTGACCTTCAAAAAATTATGCACCCTCAGAATTTTCTTACTGCCCACGTATGAGGGTATGGAAATCCCCAAACCCACCCGACGTCGATTGGCTCTCACCATCCCTCAAACAAAAAGTACAGGAAATGTTTATCCTCCTCTATGCTTGGCACATACATATATGGGTTTTGTGACCATTTATAGGTAATTTTGCTATTTTTGGCCTAAAATTAGAGGTCATTTAACCCGTTCCCCTAAAATCGGCTGGGAGAACCCCCACCCAATAGTTTGAGTCCTTACACGTATGGCTAATACGGCTGAAAATTGTTAATGCAAAAATGATGTAAAAAAGATATGCAGTTTCTAATTGAATTACAGGAGTTTCACACATTAAATTCTGATTCTCGTTTTTAACTTGCCTTAGTTTTCTCATGTATTTTCCCATAGCCAAAGATCCTACTCATTTTAGCAGAAAAGAGCAAATTAATCATTCATTACACACATGCACACGGTCAAAGACTCTGGGAGGGGGTAAACCGAGTTTCTTGGGGTGAGGTAAATAAGTATTTATTATTTAATGTCAAACCTTGAAACTTAATTTATTGCTAATTTGCTGTATTTTACTCTTCACGAATATTTGTGGTCAAATTTGACTGTATGCAAATGAAATTAAGTTATTAGACGTCGTTTTATCCTTTTTCATGGTTCGAGCAATAGGTTTTGATCCAAAATGGCATAGGGTATGCTTTTCTAAAGTCCTAGTAGGGGGATACCCCCTCAGATCCCTTCCCTCCCAGTGTGCGTATTTGATTCATTAGGTCTTATAGAATATAAAAATAATATAGCAATCGCCTAATTTTTGCTTTAATTTCTGTTTTAAAAGAAATCGTACTACCTTAAAAAGATGCCTAAAATTTAATTTTAGACGCAAAGCGGCCGTTTCAGCTTTATTTTCTGACATGATTTGAATTTCTAATCAAATTGGACCAATGTGCGCATCATATCTGGGCTGGAGAGATAATGCAAAGCTGGTTTTGCAATAAGATTGTTTTGATTTGTTTCTTACTTTTGTCTCGTATTTCACATATACCTACATACATGGACAAAGGCCGGTCTTCCCATTGATACCGACTGCCCAATTATTTGGTTGGTTGTCCTTGTATAAAATGGTTGTTTGGTTGGTCGATTGGTTTCTGTAGTGGTTAATTATTGATTGTTTGATTGATTATCGGTTGGTTAGTCATTGATTGATTGGTTGATTAGCTGATTTTTAAATGGTTTTCACAAATTTTACCTGGATTCATATTCCATTTTCTACTTGATTGATTGATTTTAGAGTCATTTTTGTGAATTTCCATAATTTTTCTTCTATTTCTTCAGAATTTCTGAATTTTCTATTGATACCCGCAGGTCTTCCATTGATACAGACTTGACTCCCATTGATACCGGCTTGAACCAAGTTTAACCAATTGTCCATGTATGCCTATATAAAATTTTTTAATTATTTAACATAAAATATTGATTGAAAGCATGTGAACACCAACGCACATTTTTGACTACCTTTGAAATTAAAATGAATTTTAAAGTCAAGACAAAATACCACCAACCATACATGGGCAGCGAGAAAATTCTGGGGGCTGCAAGATTTTAAGAAGGTTGAAAAATGGCCTTAAAAATGATGGTATGGCGAAAAAACACCATTTTTCGACGTTTCTCATCAAGCACTAACCATTAGCAATCAAAAGGTTGCGAAAAAACTTAAAAAATTTTAAAAGTTGAATTGAGGGGGGGTATTTTGATTTCGGGGATTTGCTAAGGGGGTGCATAACCCCAAACCCTCCATGCCCAGGTGTGCCACCAGACCTATCTCTAAATGTAATATTACTTCTGCATATGACCTGAGTGACAGCAAAGTGCGGATAATAGCTCCATCATTTGGTAATTGAAATTGCAGAAATAAGAATGCAAAGTTTTTAATTATAATTTTAGTAAAAAATTCTCAATTCACAAAATTAAGACAGTAAAATGCAGAAAACTGCATAAATGCTGTTGAAAAAATTACTAGAAAGTGACATGACAAGTATATGAAAGAAGACAAGAGATTAAGAGACACTTAATTACCACATTTAAAAATTGAACCATTTCCACATATTTAAAAAATGTTAGTTCTCCTGAGCAGAATCCCCCATCTGTCCCAATAACCGATTACAAAATAAGTAGCAAGAGCAAGAAAAGAGAAGAGCAATCCTTCATGGAAAAATTTCCCTCTTCATACTTACTTTAATTAGGTATCTCCTGTTTTAATCTAAAAACCATGGCGTAAAGCTGTGATAATGTGATGTAGTTTTCGCCTTCGAATCGTCTAACAGCAGTAGTAAATAGTGTCAGCAGTTCTTTCAATATCTCCAGCAAATGCCAAGCAGCCAGTGCAATATTATGAAGTGTTTAGTTCCTCACATACAGAATTCTCTCCCCTGAAAACGAGCTTAAGCACTTACTAAATAGAAGGCTTTTGACTTAAGAACTGCTTGCAAAAGTCTTAAACAAATCTTAGGCAAGTGGCTTTTTTTGAGCAATCTCACCATTTGTGCGCAAGGTCAAACTTTAAGGGAGTGGTGGTGAAAACTAAAAATTGCTAGATAGCTATGTCCTCTGTAAAAACGGCTCTATAGTCCTTTTGAGGTCAGAAAATCAGCTACATAGCCTTTTTGGTCTCAGAAAACCAGCTATATGGTCTTTTAGGATTAACAAACATAGCTATACAGGCGTTTTGGACTATAAATAGCTAATAAGCACTTCTTTGAGTAGAAAAAATAGTTATATATCCTTTCGAAACTCAGAAAAGACAACTGTGTAGCATGTCTAAGCTGAAAAAGACTTCTTCGGCCAGAATCGCTGCACAGCTATCAGTTTTTCAAATCTGAGGGGAGGGGGTTATACCTTCCTAACCCCCATGCTCGAGTATAAGTCTCACTATTTTTCTGGCTATTTTTGCAGTATAAAAAATTATCCGAATTTTTTTGAGTAAAATCATGAACCTATCAATACGAAAGTGTAGAAAAGATGAACTCGAACGGAAAATATTTCTCTAGTCCGGCAAATTAATCCAAGAGCCATTGAGCCATTATATATATATATATATATATATATATATATATATATATATATATATATATATATATATATATATATATATATATATATATATATATATATATATATATATATATATTTGCACGCAGTGACGTATCCAGGATTTTGTGATAGGAGCGAAATCTAATTTCCCTAATAGTGTCATGAATTGTCCAAAAAATAAGTCCATTGTCCTTAAAGTATTGGTTTCTGTCGTCTTTTGATATACAGAATCATTTGTAATCCGAAAAGGTTAGAAATCTTCGAACTTTGACAAGAGCAAAATTGGTGTTAAAATCGGCGCAAAGCACGAAAAAATACTCCAGAAATCATTGTGAAACCTAAAAAAATCATTGTAAGAACTAAAAAATCATTTTTTATACATAAACTATACTTACTCTCCTGATGCAAAAACAAAATTCTCAGAGCATCAATAAAATCAGAAAAATATCATTAATGAGTCCTGAAAAACTCTAAAAATTTGGATAAAAATGGCTAAACTCATTAAAAAAGCACACTATTCTCTGCTGCGTGCAACTATTTTTTGACAATGGGGAGGGGTGTGGCGGGCGCTCTTTCCCCCTTCCTTTGAATTCGTGCTTGTATGTACGATTAAATACAATTTGGGAAGCTAGGGGTAAATAACCCACAATTTTTGGTCAAGAAAGCCTATCAAAATCTGAACATAAGCTTAACATGCAACTTTTTGCCAAAAATCAGGACAAGGTAAAAAAGCCATTTGGGGACTAGGAAAAGGATCACTGCATCAGTCATAACCATAAAACTGTGCCTCCTGCTGGTCAATTCAACTAACTGACCACTGGCATAGCCAGTGGGGGGGAGTTCCCCTGAGGAAAATTTTTACATTTTCAAAAAGTAAGCAAATATGGTTGCATGATGCTGTTTTGCGATGAAAAATCAAAAAATTCGGTGCTTTGCGCCGGTTTATTCTATTATTTGGCAGTTTCTATCGTTTTATTGGTGGAAAATCAAAAAATTAGCGCTTTGCGTGCATAAGAATGCATTTTTTCCGTCAGAAACATGAAAATTTTTTGAGAAAATTCAATTTTTTAATGGCTTGAATCGTGCAGGATGATGTGAAAAGCCCAAAAAACATGTTATTTAAGGGCCCCGCGTTTTTTTAGACGGAAATTTTTTTTTTCGGAATTCCCCCCCCTGGCAAAAATCCCGGCTACGCCTCTGCAACTGACCAATCAAACTATTAGGTAAGGATGAACAAACACGAGTGTATAAGGACAACTGGTCACATGCAGAAAAAGATCTTTTAGGGTGCTTCATCCTTTTACTACTTTTATACATGTACTGACCAACTGGGTTTGTTGCCAAGTGCTATTGTCAAAAAAACCAATTTTAATCCTTGAACTGCCTAAAAAACCCCCCAATTAATGGTTAAGCATACGCGCAAAAAACCTCAATTGATAAAAAATGTCTCTCACGGCCTAAAAACCCTCAAAATGGGGAAAAAAACTCCCAACTTGGTAATCCCAATTTTGTTCTGTTCTGTCCTGCTGCTTGCATTGTCCACATAAATCTTGCTACGGTAAATTGCGTTCTGCAAGTTATTTTGTGGTTTAAGTAACGTTATTTCATGTTAACGTTAGTTCAAAAAATAAAAGTTACCGTTAACGTCATTTCCTAAATTAGAAACGTTAGTATTAACGTTTTTAATTTTAGGCCACATTAATGGTATCAAAATGTTAAAATAATGTTAACGTAACCACGCTAAGCATGTGAAACTGTGAAGCGAGGAGTCAGTGCTGATAAAGGCTAATGGATTCGCCCAATAGCACCAGTTTTATTAATGCGTGTGCACACAACAATATATACAGCTGCACGGCTCACATAAGACAGCTCAGTCCGAGCTGGTGACTATACAAGGAACACATGGTCAGCCCGGTGAGTGGGTTAAGTGTATATTGATCCAAAAGTATAGTATCTATTATTATAGAGGGCTCAACAGACGTGCAAATAGACACACCAAGTAACCTAGTATGGAAAAGTGTATTATATTATTATGATTATTATATATTGACCACTACCGGGAGTGACATTTGGTGACAGGAGTGGGATGGTCACATATCTTGTGGAGTCTGTAGCAGCTATTATTGATCGAGGACAATCAAAGCTAAGGAGGAAGGTGTCAGGTAAAAACGTGACATGCTACTACAGTAATCTATTGACACCTGATATGCATGTTAGAACTACACAGATTCAACGCATATAATGGAGAGACATAACATCTGAAAGGAACCGGTCCGAGCTTAGCACATAAAACTGCAAAGCTAGGAGTCAGCGCTGATAAAGGCTATTAGGTTCGCCCAATAGCACCAGTTTTATTAATGTGTGCGCGCGACAATAAATACAGCTGCACGGCTCGCATAAGACAGCTCAGTCCGAGCTGGTTAGTGTACAACAAACACACGGTCAGCCTGGTGAGTGGGTTAAGTGTATATTGACCCAAAAGTATAGTACCTATTATTATAAAGGGCTCAACAGACGTGCAAATAGACACGCGGAGTAACCTAGTATGGAAAAGTATATTATATTATTATGATTATTATATATTGACCACTACCGGGCATTACCACACATGGGCGTGGTGGTTTGGGGGGTATGCACCCCTCCAGAGGTTAAAATACCCCCCTTCCAGAAATCAAAATACCCAGAATTCGAATTTTGAATTTTTTGCTTTTCTAGCAATTTTTTGATGTCATTGGATAGTGCTTAAGGAGAAACGTCCAAAAATGGTGTTTTTTAACCCTATGCCTACTTTTAAGACCTTTTTTTTGACCATTGAAAATTTTTTCACCCTCCCCCCATAATTTTGGTGCTGCCCACCTATGCGCATGACACACAACAGCAAAGCTGCTGGAAAAGCACATCCAAACAGCAAGCTGATAGGAAGGCACATCCATAACAGTGAAGCAGCTGGGAAAGCAAATCTGAACAGCAAAACGAGCTGATGGGAAAGCACATCCATAACAGAAAAAGAAGCTGCTGGGAAAGCACATCCAAAGAGCCCTGTCTCAAAAGCCCTGTTGGGATATAGCGCATGAGTTTGATGAGTGTGTATGTGCACCGCACTTACATTAAGAACAATATTGTTTTCCGTGTTCTTGGACTGCTGTCAATATTGTGGCATGTAACTGTATGTGTTTACTGACTGATATACTCAAATCAAGCTAATTAAAAGTTGGGTACCTAGCAAAGAAAAATGCTCTGATGGAACAAAAAAGATGAATATACTTGGAATTGTGGATTATTAAGGATGTAAAAGGAAGGGACTGAGAAAAATCTACCCTAAAGTCGCAAACTCTGCTAAAAATCACACTTTCTCTAAGCAACGCAAAAAATCGAAGTATATTCTGCGGCTTTAAACAAAGTGTCTCTTTTAAATAATGTACAAAGTTTCAGTTAAGAGTGTATAAATAAAATCTATGATAGTGTAAAGAATATAACTCATCATATGACGAATAATTTTCAGCTTTTTCTAAACTTTGTGACCACCCAAGTTTCCCTGCGATTCATTTAATCATTCTCTCTGATCTGTTCAAAGATGCAAAATCGCCGATTTCTCAGTTTTTGATGACATCAATTAGCACATGACCTTTCTCCCACGTAACGTTTAGAATTCTTTAATCTAACTTAAAATGTGACGTTTTTCTGAATATTTGTTATGCGGTCATTGTATTGCCTTGCATGTAATTGTCCTGTTTCATCTTTATGCTCTGCGTATTTTATTTACCAATTAATACATGCAACTGCCTGTACAACAAACCACCTTCCATTTCAATGGTGCATTAGCTAAAAACACCACAAAAACTGCGCGATGAAAGAGATTTTTAAAAAGTTGCGCACGCTCGCTTTGCTTCATTCGCACTCAAAATCGGCTCAATTTGCTCGTTGTTTATTTTATTATTCATTCAATCCGATACTTACATACCTGCATCTTCTGGTCCATGAACAACAACGGCCAAGCCGCTCTTGGACCAATTTCACCAGATTGTAAATGAAGCGAAGAAGAAAGTTCTTAGAGCAGGACCTTTGCGTAAGTTACGATCATCTAGCTGTTCATTAAGAAAGTTACCAGAAAACCTCGTAACGCTCGAAATTAAAACTGAAACTTCAGATTTAAAAAATAAAAATCTAAAAACTGATTCTACTCCAGATTTAAATATTCTTTTTTCACCTGAAAAAATTTTAAGGGATAAAATCATGGATGATGTTCAATCAATTGCACTTTTACAACAAACTGTTACTAGAATTCAAGATTTATATGAATAACTGACCTGTAACATTTGCATCAGCACCACCAATTAGTTCTTTTAACGGTGATGGAGATAGTAGCTGGTTGTGCTGGTTGTGCTGGGAGAGAAAATTTAGTAATTTAGCAGTAAAAACTGGAGCCTCTCAACTTGATCGGAAAATTGCACTCTTGTCTATTTACGTAAAAGGCGCTGCTCAAACATTTTTTTACTGATGTTTCTCAGAGAAATCCTCAACCTATTACCTGGAATGAATGGGTTCAACTTTTTGCTGAACGTTTTCCGGAAAATCAACATTTTGATATAAAACGTGACTAACTTGTAGCTCGATTTCAACTCCCAAGTGAATCTATTCAAAAATTTGGCATCTGACATAAGACACCTGGCCAAACGTGCTCAACCTGGTTGGACGGGATATGAAAATATTGATTTCATAAAAAGTCATTTAATTTCAAAAACTTTTGCCTAATTTACGAATCTGGGTCAGAAACGCATCACCGAAAAATTTTGAAGAAGCTGTCACGGAAGCATACAAACAAGAAATAAATCAAATTTATGACAAAAATCTTTTGCTAAATCAGTTTCCACCATATACAACAAAGCCTGAATTAAATTTAAATAATCAACAAACGCTAGGATTATCTGTTAATAGGCAACCTAACCGGTTTACATTCTCAAATAATCCTAATAATCGCGATAATTTGCAGAAAGTTGAGAAACCGCAAATTTCATATTATCAACAACATCAGGATAGTAGGACGGGAATGTTTGATAAGAGTAATGGAATTCCAATAAGATCACAAATGGCGTCTCGAACTCTTGACGTAGTTATAATATGTTATTTTTGTGGTAAAGCAGGACATGTTCAGGCTGTGTATAGAAAAAGGATCGGTCAACTCAATGAAAATAGGCCTCAAAATTTTTTGATCGGTCAAATGAATCAAAAATAGGTCTCAAAACTTTTTGCGTAACAATTCTCTGCAGAATATTAACCTGAATTTTGACCATTTGCGCTCAAATAATCAAAACCAGTTTTGTAATAATAACAGAAATCAAGGAGACCCACTGACTTACAGACCCCGTGTAAACAGGAGGGCTAGAGTGCAATTAGTGACAACGAGCCATGCGGAGGATGAGGGGAATTTGGGTAGGTATGAATCAATTTCTGATGAAAATAAAAAATGTATTGTCTCATCGATCGGAAACCGAAAATTATGACCTAAATTTCAACCCACTGATTTGTGATGATCCAGAATTTTTTCAAGCCTATTCTGAACAAATGGGTATTCCCTCCATTAGGACTATGTTTTGCATGTGGTCCAAACCTATCTGTAAAGGTTTCGATAGTAATCCTGATAATTCAGATGGTGGTAATCATGAAGGTGGTACAAATTTTCCTGAATCTATAAGTTATATTGAGGGATCCCCGGAGAGTTGCAGTGTAAGCACCTGGGATGCTGCAATTCACCACATTCCGCTGATAGGTCAATTTTGTGAAATGTGCCACAAAGCGCGCAGTTTTGAAATGAGAAAAAATAATTATAAATTTATGGCGCCTGTATATAGTGTTTCTTTGTTTATCATATTATCCTTATTTATCCTCAGTGTTTCACCTGCCTCAGCTGATAAATCAACAAATATTTATTATGTATGTGGGACTAGTAGATCGGGTCACCCCATATCTGTACCAAAACAAGTGCATTGTATTTTACCTGAAAACCTGGAAAAGAAAAGTCAACAAATTAAGGTTATTGTTTGGGTGCCTAATGAAAAACCTGTTGAGACTCCTGGCGTAAAATGTTATTATAGAAAACAAACAGTTTGCACGAATGTTAGTTTTTTGGATCTAAAGGCATAGTTTCTGATACGCTAGACCAACAGCCATCTTCTGTTTCTGCGTGTAATATTGCCTGGAAGTTTAAAGAATTAAATTCGGAACCATTACATGAAATTTCGAATAAGATTTGGTCAACAAATTTTCCATTAAATGTTACCTTTGTCTGGTGCTGTTCTGATCACTGTAATTCGCAGAATAATTTTTTTATGGAGATCGGAACTATTTCCTCCTACGATGCACATAATATTTTAACAGATTTAGGGGATAATGGAGGATGTACACCCCAAGATTCATTCTGCATTAATCAAATAAGCACTGTCATTTGGGATAGAAACCAGTTTAAAGAAAAAATGCCAATTTACGAATCTTGGAATTTTTGAAGCTGAATTAAATCAGAATTTTGTAATCATTGAGCATATTCAAGGTGCATTCACCTTAACTCATGCATCAACTCGCTGCCGGTTAAAAAATTTGTTTGAAACAGCTCAAGGAGTCATTCTACAAATTTTGAATCAAACTCTGGAATCTTTTGTGAAATCTATGCCTACTTATTTCAACCTGACTTTTTCCAGTTCGGATCCAATAAATGCAAAACTTCAATTTTTATTTGAGAAAATTCGAGATTTTGAATTGATTAATTTTAAGAATGTTTGGATTGAATTATGTAGAGCCGCAGCTAGGTATTTGCAACTGGTTTGGCAGCTACTCCACCTAGACCCGACTTTAGGAGCGCGAGCCCTGTTAAAAAGGAATGACATTTACGCCTCATTTTCAGGAAATGCTCTAATGATATGGGAATGTATGAAAATCGTTCCTGATCAAATTTTTTGGAATTACACTGTAAATAATACCTGTTATCAATTATTGCCAATTTTGCATAAAAATAAACTTTGGTTTTCTCCATCTGGCAGTACAGACCTATTACCTGCATCCCCCACCGTAGACTGCACAAAACGTCTTATTGGTTTTCATGAGAGTAATAAGCAATGGTTTACAAGCTTAGGTACTGCACATGTTAGCCAAATTCCTTTAGAAATCGTTTGGCACTCAAATCACAGTAGTTACACATTTGATTCAACCACCTATTTATTACGATAGTCATATAACTGAATCTTTATATTCTTTATCATTAATAAAAATTATATGTCCAGAACCACAAATGTTGAAAAACAGATCGAACGTTTATCAAACTATGCCGCCTCTATTTCATTCAGTCTTAATATACTTTCTGAATTTTTCCAAGGAACTGATTTATTATTATCTGAGGCATCAAGAAGTGTGACTGGTTTAATTGATAATGTTTTAATAAACGGTTCTCACTCATTTTCGGTTTTGCAGATAATTTATTATTCGGACCCATTCAGCTTGTTGTTAATATTGTTGTATACATAATTGTTATCATAATTTTTGGTTATACATTATTCTATTGTTACCGCTTCAAAATTTTTTGGAAAATGTGTTCTTGCTGCATTCCGAAACTGTCTTTCCGACCACGTTTAAAATGCAAAAATCTAAATAAAAAGAAAACATTAACTGGTTCTGAAATGGAATTAAGCAAAATAGTCATTCCAACCTCAGCTAATCCGTGTTCATCAGGTAAAATTAAACCCTCTGACACTAAAACGGGTATAAAAGGAAAATCCGAACAAAGTTTTTCATCTAATATAAGTCAAGTTATTAACTCAAGCTTTAGAGCCATTGTATAACAAAGATCCATAAAATATTCGAATTTCTAGCGCATTAACAGAAATAAGTGAAAAAAGAGTTTTAGGCAATCATCCATTTATTCTGGTTGTTCTGCAAAATCCAAAATGCAAGAAAATTTTGAATTAGGTGCTCTTATTGACACTGGTTCTGAAATTTCTTTAATGAGTAAAGTAATGCAAGAACAACTGAAACTTCCATTATTAGCTCCTGTAATGAAATCATTAACTGCGGCGGGAGGACATACATCTGAGGTACTTGGTTGTAGCTGGGTCACTGTTTACTTCCGAAACGAGGGAGGTCAAGTTTCTTATTCTCTGCTTTTTACTCATGTTCTTGATCAATGTCCCGTTAAATTCCTGCTTGGTACTGATTTTCTTGCTAAATTTAACACTTTACTAATTGGTTGGCGTACAGGAAATGTTCAGTTTGGTAGTTATAAATCAAATTTGACCAAACCTGAAACCTTTTCAGATTGTTATTCTGGTTTTGCTAAAGTTAAAACCACAACCATGATTCCACCAAAGAGCATATCGTTAGTTCAACTGTGCGTAAGAGAGCCTTATAATAAACTTGATGCTGTTCTGTTCGAACCGATTCCCGGAAAAAGCGAAAAACTCTGCTTGCATATCGGAACTTTGATTAATAGTCCAGCTAATAGTAAAATCGCAGTAAGTATCATAAACACGAACTCTTCTGCACATACCTTATAAACAGAAGTTAAACTAGGAAAAGTTAGTTGGTTTATGGAAGCCACATCAACTTCTCAAAATTCAGAAAAAGATCGCAACAACTGCTCTAATTTCAAGCTATTTCAAACTCATGATGATATACCTGGAAAACCACAACTCAATCAAGATGAGAAAAATCTACTAATTATGCTTTTGAATCATTTTCTGACCTTTTTATACAAAATGAAAAGGATCTCGGTCGAACATCTGTGATTCAACATAATATTGAAACAGGCTCCGAAAAACCTATTAAACAGCCTCCATACAGAGTTACTCATAAACAGAGAGACATAATTAATGATGAAATTAATAAATTGCTTTCTAATAAAATTATTAGGCCTTCTCAGAGTCTGTAGGCAAGTCCAATTGTCATGGTTCCTAAGAAAACTGAAGGATTTTGTTTATGCGTCGATTATCGTAAATTAAGCTGCCATCACCAAAAGGGACATTACCCCTTTCCCAGAATTGATGATATTCTGGACACTCTAAATCACAGTGGGTTTTTCACTACACTTGACCAAGCCTGGGGATATTGGCAAATACCTATGGCTGAAAACGATAAGGAAAAAACTGCTTTTATTACTTATAACGGGTTATTTGAATTTAACCCTTTAATTTCCCTGTGTACTCGATTTTTGGTCGAGTATGCTGGTTTTTCTTGATTTTTTCATTTCAGGTTCATTTTTGTGCCGTGAACCATCATCTATCCTCCTTTTTCCTCGTTTTACACGTTTTCTATGAGTTTCATGGAAGTAGAATGCTTCGGTTATTTAGGAAATTCAATATTTTTTGAAATTTTAATGGTAGGCATATACATAGGTAAAACTCAAATACGTATGCACATAATGCACCTATGTACCCAATACTACGAGAAGTAAAAGATCCAGATTTTTTACCCTGTGGATCCAGATCCAGATAAAAGATAGGGTTCAGATTTTCCGGCATGATCCCACTGGATCCATGATCAGATCCAACCAGATCACAAAATAACCAGATCCAGATCCAGATCGTTTTGCCAGATCAAAATTTAAAAAGATCCAGATACAGATACAGATCCAGATAAAAATATTTTTTGTGCAGGTATTGCTGAAAGGAGAGTGAGCTTGTAAAGCGCCTGAGTTTTTTTTTTTTTTTTTTTTTTTTTCCTCACAGGGGGATTGGGTGGTCTCGGGGTGGCAGGATCCAATATAAGAGCCCCCCAGAGGGGTCTGGGGCAGAGCCGAGGAAAATTTGCATTTTGGAGTTTTTACATAAAAATGATATCACTAAAAAATTCTCTAAGAAGCAAAAACTCACATGTTTAGAAACTTTTACCAATGGGCATGAAATTGAGGCATGAAAAATGTAAAAATTATTACAATCATCTTTAATTGACAACTTCATAAACGAAACGGCATTAAATATTCGCAGGAACGTGAGATGTCTGGAATTTGGCAACATTGTAGCTTAAACAGGAGAAACAAATGCTTACTTTCGATCGCTTGTAAGAGAGAAAGGGTGTGTTATTTCAGGAGGATATCAATATCAAATAACACAAGTGATACATTTACGTGACAACCACACCTGGGCGTGGGGGGGGGTTGGGGGGGCATGCACCCCCCAGAAACCAAAATACCCCCCCCCAGAAATCAAAATACCCCCCCCCAGAATTCGAGTTTTGAAAATTAAAATTTTTCTGTCGTTTTTCGCAATTTTTTGATGCCAATGGATAGTGCTTGATGAGAAACGTCGAAAAATGGTGTTTTTATCGCCATACTACCATTTTTAAGGCCATTTTTTCGACCTTCAAAGAATCTTGCACCCCCAGAATTTTCTTGCTGCCCACGTATGAATATAACTGTCAAGATACATTATCTAACACAAAATACAATACTATGAAGAAAGCTGCTTAATTTCAATTCAACAAGAAAACGCTGTTACATTTCATAAAAATGACAGATGCACCTGCTAAAATCCTACAAGTACAGCAAAGAAATTCTGGGGGGTCACGGTCAAATTTTTCAAACATCAAAAAAAGCGATAAAAATGGCCCATGGGCAGTAAAAACATTGTTTTCAGACGATTCTCGATGTCGCGCAGAAATGACTTTTTCAACAAAAATTATTCGAAAAAAATTCAAAATTTTTTCATTTTCAGGCAAAAAGTCTCTCAAAGGTCAATTCTGATGATCCATTTATGTGAAAAAAACAACCTTCAGTACATTTTTATCACGTAGTTACTTTTCTGCAGAGCTTCAGCAATTTTTTCTGAAAGCAAATTGTGGGGTCAGCGGCTCTTTAATACTTGGGGTTTAAAGATGATTCAAAGCTCAACTCATGACCCTCCTGAATCTGTGGTGTTGGTGATGCACCTACTTCAATGTCCACTATTCTCACTACCAAGCAGGTTTGACTGATTAATAATTTTGTTTAACTTTTACAGCTCTGACCACCCTAACAGTTCTCTTTTTTTTATCCTGAAATATTGACTTTTATTCAGAGTGATTACATATTCTGATTGAATTCTGTTTAGCTTGATAATCTGGAGAAGTTTCATTAATCCTCATTTAGCCTGATCATTTTACATACACCGTCCCCAGCAGCCCCACCAGTAATCCCAGCAGCCTTTACCATTACTGCAATCGCTATTATACGATATAATAAAATCAGTAATATTAATTTTTTATGAAAGATATTTTTTTGACTATTTTCCTGAATTCGTATATTTCATCAAGACTGTAAACGAGTGTGTGAAAATATTTTCAGAATAAGTCTACCTGAAAAACTGGTAGACCTGCCAGAATTGAAGCTTCACATTTGTGCGCAATCCAGGATTTTGCCCATTCGAGTCATCTCGCAAGATTTGATTCCTGCTCATTGTGGTCACTTGACACTGCCATAAATAACAAAAATGTTGTAATGAAAAAGGAAAGATAAGTGTTAAATTAAATGAAAATCAAAACTTTCAATGCCATCTGCTTCAAAATAGCCAGAAAATGTGGATTATATAGTTTTTACGCTATTTTAACATTCATACCGGTTTTGAGGTCAATTTTTGGTTCGTAACTCCTCCAGACGGGTCTGGTGCGTTAAAGTGACCGAGAATAGTTAAAAATAAAATTCTGGGGCCTTACTATAATTTGGGATTTCAGAATTTTGGGTTAGTTAAACCTAACATTCTCCCACACTTATGTGTGCATTGACAGTGCGACTGCTGGAACGGTAGGACTGCTAACGGTGGAACTGCTGGGAATTAGTGGGGCTCCTGGGACTGATGGGGCTGTTGGGATTATTGGTGGGGCTAGCAGACGGTGGGGCTGTTGGAACGGTGGGGCTAGGATGGTGGGACTGTTGGGATCAGAGGGCTGTTGGAATTGGTAGTGGCTGTTGGGATAGGGTGGAGTTGTTGGGATTGGTGTGGCTGTTAGGATTATTGGTGGGGCTGTTGGGACGGTGGGCTATTGTGACTGGTGGGCCTGTTGGGATTTTTGGTAGGGCTGTTGGGACCTGGTGGGGCTGTTGAGACACAATCCGTGCATGCAAGGCTATAACTATTTAGATAACCTACCTACAGTAAATTGTAAAACAGAAAGAACAAGGACAGTAAAATAACTTGATCTGTTTAACCAGATATAACTTGACTAAACAGATCCAGATCCAGATATAGATCGGGTTCTGATTTTCAGGCAGATCCAGACAGATCAGATGTGCAAGCAGATCAGAAAATAACTGGTATCCAGACCCAGATGATTCGATCTGGATTCACCTGATAAAAAGATTAGATCCAGATGATCTTTTACATCACTACCAATACTGTGCATGCAGGTCTAAACTGACTCCGTAGACTGTAATAGTCATGCCAGGCCGCGCTTACTCAATGCAGCATTATGGTGAGCTACGGAATGCCGATGGTCAATTTTTCAAATGCATAGGTTGCCATGCTGGTTTTTTAGTTATAGCTTTTCCCCTTTTTCTCAACGGAAAGTGAAAATTGTGAAGGGAAAATATATTTTTGGAATCAGGAGAATAAGGTTTTCAAATGTATATAATTTTTTGATTTTATTGATTCGATCTAAAATTGAGTAGATAGAAACGACTGCTGGAAACACACGTAAATTAAGGGTTAACGTACTTCCTTTTGGTCTCTGTAATGCCCCTGCCACTTTTCAACGCCTGATGGATCTCCTTTTAGCAGGATTACAATGGGATATCTGCTTAGGTGTATATAGATGACATACTTATTTTCAGTAATACTTGAAGAACATTTGAAACGCGTTAAAATCACTTTTCTGTACCAACTGCTAATTTGTGCTCAGACTTGAAAAAATTAAGTTTTTACAACGAGAAGTATCATATTTAGGTTATATAATATCTTCCAAAGGAATCAACCCTGATCCTAATAAAGTAGCTGCGGTTCAGAATTTTCCTGTACCAAATACCACAACCACATCAAGTTTTTTAGCTGGCAGGTTATTATCGTCGTTTTATACATAATTTTGCTTTAATAGTTGAACCAGAACATTTGCAAAAAAATTCTAAATTTGTCTGGCTACCTAAACACGAAATTTATTTTGAGTACTTCAAAAATCGCTTTTGGCAGTACCTGTTTTACATTATCCGGATTATTTGAGTTTTTGTTATTCAAACTGGCTGCATCAGGCACTGGGATTGAGCTATTCTTGCCCAGAGTGAAGGAGTTGATCATCCTGTAGCCTATATCAGGAAGAGCCTTAAAACCAGCAGAAAAAAATTATCCAGTTTTTGAGCTTGAAGCTTAGCCATTGTCTGGGCAATTAAACAATTTCGAACATATCTTTTTAATCAAAAAGTGATCATTGTAACTGACCATGTCAGTTTTACAGTATATATTAAAAAAGCCTAATCCGTCTCCCAGAATTTTTGATGGGGTCTCGCTATCCAAGAATATGACTTTGAAATTCGCCACAGACCAGGGTTAAAAACATAGTAACGCTGACGCCTTTCTTAGAGCTTTTTGTTCCTTAAGTATCAATAATTTGCCTAAAATCAATAAAGTAGAATCTGAATTTCCAAATCAACAGCATTCTGATCCTTTTTGTAGCGAAGGATAGATTTCATCACAAAAGGTACCTACTGTACCCAGTGGAATGCTAGAAAATAATTTTGACTCATGAATATTTTTCATATTTTAACAACCTCCTGATTTACACTGGTTCACCAAAAAGTAAAAAGCAGTTAAATTACTCGTAGTACCTAAATCTCTTATTTCTAGAATTTTAACTGCATTTTATGATGACTAACTTGCTGACATCTTGGGTTCAAACGCACGTATGCCCGCATTAGAGAACAATTTTTTTGGCATCAACTTTATAACGATGTAAAAGAATATTGTACTCAGTAAAGCTTGCATAAGTAGAAAATTGCCTATTAAAAATAAAAGCTATTCTTGTACTGATCCTCTGTAGATAATCTTTGATTGGGTTAGCTACCAATATTCTGGGCCCATTACCTGGAAACTGAATATGGGAATAGGTACATCATTGTATTTACTGATTACTTAACTAAGTACTGTATGACTGTGTTCCTACTACGTTATTCATGGGAAGCAACTGCACATGCCTTAATTCAGTTATTTCAAGACATGGAGCACTGCAAGAACTATCATCTGATTGTGGGACTAATTTTAAGTGTCATCACCGAATTTGTAAATTATGCCAAATTCGGAAAATCAATACCTCACCCACAAACTGATGGTTTAGTAGAACAATTTAACAAAACTTTGGCTAATATGCTTTGATGTATGTAAATTCACAATGATTGGGACAAATATTGCTCTTTTGTTACTTTTGCCTACAACTCTTCACAACAAGAATCGACAAAATTCCAGCCCATTTTTTCTTCTTTCTGGTCGTCAACCTCGTTTCCCTATTGACTTCAGTGCTTAGCTTAAAACCCAGCCGGCATACCATTGATTTAAGCAATTATTTATCAGAATTAAGTCGCCTTCTATATAATGCATGTGACTATAGCTTATAATAATATAAAACATGCTCAAGTCATTCAGAAATATAATTATGATAAAACTGCTAAAGATATACAAATTAGAACCAGGAGATTTAGTTTATAAGCGTGTTCACACCTTGCAATCGGGTCAGACACCAAAATTTTCACGTCCTTGGCTTGGCCCTTACACTGCTATTCAAATTAATTATCCAAACGTTTTAATTAAATCTTCTGACAATTTACAAAAGCCAGAAACTGTTCATGTTAACAGATTAAAAATTTGGAAAACACCAAAACATAAAAATGAAATTTCAGGAAATACTAAGCCTGCCCGTCAAATCAAAACTCCTCTCATTGAAAAAATACCTCAGTCAATAACCATTTCTCATTATAATCTAAGACCACGTCACTAATTAAATTTATATGTATGTAACTAAAATCGATATCCACCTGTATATAAAGTGCTGATTTTGTTGTTTATAAATAGATACAAAAAAATGTCAAGCCAAGAAATGTCCAGTGGCCTCGTAGCCCATCTATAGCGAGTGAGGAGCAAGAGGGAAGCCATGAGGAACCATGTAAACAGAAAACTGGAAGCAATTCGAGGACAGTCCTGTAATCCCAAGCCACCTCAAAGTGCCTGGATTGAGGAGTTGATACCTCACACCTAGTTGTCGTCCGAGGTGAATTCCCATTTGCATACGTCGTTGCCTGATGACATACCGGTTGACTTGGCTTGCCATCAACTTTTTTGAGATCACTCAAGCTACTCAGGTCTCATTAGGTCTGCATATCAGTTGAATACACGGTTGGGGGAAAGCCGAAGGCGCTGATACTGAGGATCACACCTGGGCGTGGGGGGTATGCACTCCCCCAGAAACCAAAATACCCCCCCAGAAATCAAAATACCCCCCCCCAGAATTCAATTTTTGAAAATTTTTTTCGTTTTTTTCGCAATTTTTTTGATGCCAATGGATAGTGCTTGATGAGAAACGTCTGAAAAATGGTGTTTTTATCGCCTTACCACCATTTTTTAAGGCCATTTTTTGACCTTCAAAAAATCTTGCACCCCCCCCCCCCCCAGAATTTTCTTCTTGCACCACATATGCTGAGGATGGCTGTTCCTTGGCAGCACAGACAAAACCACGTTCTTTTTGCCACCTTTTGTCATTAGCTCGTCCGGATGGGTTTTACGTGTGCTTTTGATATAAGATGCTTAAATGGTATACCTAGCACCTGCAGTCAGCAGTAAATGACGACTCAGCATTTTTTGTTGAGATTTTTGTCTTCACCTGCTCTTTTTCAAACACTGATCCAAATTTTAGCGCATGGGAAGTTGTCACGCTGCACCGAAAATACCATTGAGAAAAATTTGAAAATACCAGGTTTTGCCTCAACTTTTTAAAAATTGTTTTTGGCTGGACTTCAATCTGGAATTGGTAGCTAATACACTGTTTTTGCACTTCTCTAAATCTGCACTTATCTCCACATCACGATTCAGCAACTTGAGCAGTGTCAACTTTGGATATATATGCATTAATTGAGCATAATATTGATGAATTATATGTTTTTTCTGTCTACCAACACCAGGAGCACACCAGCGAGCATTTATTCCAGCTGCCGGATCCAATGATCTGGTTTCCACGCAAAAGATCAATTGCAGTCAACACAGAGTCGTCTGATCCGGAAAGTGCAGCAGATTCGAGGATGGCAGTCCAATCAGCTTCGGCAACCGTGCAACCAGCAGCATCCGCGACCCAGGCTGTGGCGGTCCAGCGGCGCCCAGCGCTCCACTTGTGTGGATTGCTACGCGTATTCCGGCCGCTCCTCTTGCAGTAAATTGTCGAATCACATATCTTGCTCCACCGGCTCCCATTGGAGCTCCACTACGTCCACTGGGCAATCCTTAAATGATGGATATTGAAGGTCAATTTGCTTGCTTGGTGGCGGAAATGGTCTCACAGTTCAAATCCCGGTTTTGATTGTGTGACAACCAAACATGGCGGGCCTGGTGCAATCAGCTGCGTCAGGCATTCAATCCTCCGCCCAGAGAATTGCATCATAAGGAGGCGAGGCTTCAACAAGCTTTGCTACTTCGAATTGGCGTTATCCGTCCCCAGGATGGCCCGAGCACACGCAGCAACAACCAGCAGCACTAACGAGTGGCGCGTCTAGTCTGAGCAGCAACATAAAGGATGCAACTACAAATATGTACGCTTTTCACATGTTATGCATTATACGCTGCGTTGTTTCAATTTCTAATTATCAATATCAAGTTAAATAACATAATCATTTTCTTAAATTGTCGGACCTTTTTAATCTCAACTCACTCTTTTATTTATCCATACTTAAAAAAAAATATAATCTATCTTTTCCTAATTTTACGACCTATTACACTTATCCAGCTTCCTGTAAGTTAGGTATGATTAGGTATGCGATCTGAACCTGTCAAAACTTCAACAGCGGAAGGAAGAGTGTAAAGAATATAGGTTCATAATGCTTTATGCTTTTGCAATTAACGTTCTGAACTTATTCATATTTAAGATACTCATCATATGACAAATAATATTCAGCTTTTTCTAAACTACATGACCACCCAAGTTTCCCTGCGTTTTGTTTAATCTATCTCACAGAATCTGTTTGAAGACCCAAAATCGCCAACTTCTCAGCTTTCTTTGACGTCAATTCCATGACCTTTCTCCCGTTGTAACGTTTAGAATTCTTTAGTTTAACTTCTTAAATGTAAGACGTTTTTCTGAATATTTGTGATGTTGCCGTTGTATCGCCTTGCGTGTAATTGTCCTGATTTCCATCCTTTAATGCTCTGCGTATTTTATTTACCAATTAATACATGCAGCTGCCTGTACAACAAACCACCTTCCATTTCAACAATCACTTTTTTAAATTGCTGGCAAGTAGCAATGCTGACTAGCTTTGTATCTTGATTAATAGAAACCAAGTGGTATTGTGTTTAAAGTTGTTTTATTTTGTTATGAAACATTATAGCAAGCAAAGCAGGGGCCGGTGGGTAAGTGCGCACAAACATTACAGGAGATGCTTTCACATGTACTTACGTTTAGTCATGTTACATGTCAGCTTAGGCGTTTCCTACTGTTTTAAAACAATAATTTCTTCAGTTGTCCTGGATGCATTGATATTTGCTATTTCATTCAATTGGCTTAAGAAAGGCTGTTGCTTTACTCAATTTCATTTCCCATAGCTACTGCATGGCACATAGCTGCTTTTTCAATCATTTTTATGGTTAAAGATTTATTTTAATCTGTTAGCTGTGGAATATACTTTATTTTTTGTGTTGCTTTGAGAAAGTGTGATTTTTAGCAGATTTTGTGACTCTAAAGGTAAGATTTGTCCTAGTCCCCTCCTTTTATACCATAATCGCTCCTGTTACTAAGGAATTCGCACTTTCCCTAGTCTTACCAAGGTCTAGATCAAAAAATCTAGTCATTGCGGAGATAACAAAAATGAATAAAAATACATATTTCTGGTAGCCAAGAGCAATGATTAAATTCAAAAATGCCATTAAGTTTGCACAAAAATTGAAAACTACCTGAAAAAAACGTATTTGAACATTCAAAATTGTGTAAGGAATACTGATCTGCAGCACAGCGTAACACATGTTATAAAATCATGAAATCAAGCTTTTCTAATAAAATATAGGTCAATACGTTTTTGTTTGCTCAATAAAACATAAAGTGTAGCAGAAAAAAGGTACTGAGAAGCTTGCCTACATAAGAATTCAATGGCCTTACAGTAAACTGCAAAAAACAGGCAACTAGATCATGCGGATTTAGAGTTCGGTAAAAGTAGGGTTAATAATCCACAATTCCAAGTATATTTATCTTCTTTCTTCCATCAGAGCATTTTCTTTCTTTGCTAATTAATGCATGTGCCTACATAATTTATGCTCATCTTTTCTTGGCGATAGCATGACCTTGCACTCTGCTTAGCAAGCTGGACACGTTTTTCTATAGGTACCTTCAAAACGTTCTTGCTAGAAAGAATTCTCACAACTTGACTCGTTTTTTAAATAAAATTACCTACATTAAATGAGAATGACATTTGGAAATCCAGAAAGATGTATAATTGCAAGAAATGGAATAAGGCAAAGCTTTTTTGCAAGCATAAATCGATAAAATCAAAGCTCATACTTATGTTTAAATTGAGGTCTTTTCAATCTGAATTTAATTTTGTCATTTTCCACCAAGCTTCACGGTGGTATAAATAAAGAAACAGCACAATTGTGATTTACATCTCCAAAATGAGTTTAGTGCATATTTTTTAAATTTATAATGCTGGTTCAAATGAAAAAGCTCTCTGCTCACATTTTGTCTTAGCTTAATTTTTTTATGATCCCTCAAAAAAACATTTAAATTTTGAAACTTCATTTTTCAAATTTTATGACAATTTTTAATTTTTAGAAAATTCTTTTTCATGGTATGTTATATTTTTTCAAGTGTAACAACTTTGAACTTTGTATCCAAAATTTTAATTTCAAATGCCCTTTAAAATATTAACAATTTTTTAATTGATGAAAACAACTGTGTAGGTATAGTTCGGTTTTACGCAAGTTTGGTCATAACTTTTAAGAAGTATTTATTCCCGAGTAATACGCTCGCAGATTGCGATTATAGCATTGATCTGATCTGATATAATAATTATCGTGACCCTAGGCCTAGTGTCAATTAAAATTCTTAGAATTTATGCACAAAGTCAGTGAAATGAGCAGGCTAGAGTACCTACATAGTTTATGAAGCTGACATGTGGGCTATGCAGTAGAGAATATATGCATAGGTATAGATGAATTAATCAGCACTGCTTTTTTGCACATGGAGCATATGCAATTCCGGCACCTCACTGTATGTATGTGATGCTAAAAGCAGCATGCAGGGAGCGCACATTGTGCAATATGTCATTCTAAGTGCTTAAAGTTGTTTGTGCCTAATAATGGGGTTGAGGTTGGCTGCGATGACAGAAATCTATCCTACTGTAGTTCATGTATTTCAGGATGAGGTCAACATCACAAATCTACATACATACATATATACAAGTATATGTAAGCACTCCCTCAGGAGTGCGCACTTCATATGTATGTATATGTATGCACTCCATGCGAGGCAGGCCCATTATAGGGCATAAATTGTTCCATCCTGAGTGAAGAAAAAAATCCATGTTCCTCCTCATAACATAGTATGGTAGCAGGGCCTAAAGGAATAGTCTACAAAACGGAGCTCCAAAATGAAATTGGGAAACTTTATCCAGAGTAGCTCAATTTTTTTGAATTGACTGAATCAGAAAGAGGATGGGTATACAATATGTGAAATAATCAAAATCAAGATAAAAATAAAATTTTCATTTAATTTGTCTTGTAAACCAGGTGATTTAGATTGAAATGAAAGAAAGTCGGCACTCAAGAAAGTGTAGGCTGAAAATTTTTCTATATGCATGGGTGCCTGATTTTCGGTTTTTGACAAATGTCCTTTTAAAAAAACTTTTTAATAAATGTCTTTACAGAATAATTATGTTGATTTTTTTGCAATCAAATTCAATTAACAAAGTATTTTCACTGTTTTAATATTTGTTTTGAACCTTTACTGGTATGTTTTGATTTTTGGAATCTTATGAACTAGTAAAAATTGTTCAATTAAACACATTATTATTGACATGGATGCATTAAATGAATGAGATCATTGGCTAATTGGCTCAACTATGGATACTAAATGCCCGTTTATTAGGTTGGGCTCCTAGAAAATATTGGTTCTTGCCTTTTCATATAAGAATTTTAACTTGCGCGCAAGTTGGACGGACTTTGTGTTCTGTTTGTTTGACCATCAGTATAGCATCTGCCTTAAATAAGCATTACCTACAAATGCCAAAATGACATGTCCAATGACCCCTGCCCTATTGTGATGTCAGTCCTGTCTACTCGCCATTGTTTGACTCAACTCATAAATTAACTCAAATGCACATTAAGCAAATAAGATGTCACCATACCTGGGCGTGGCTGGTTTGGAGTCACCCCCAGGAACCAAAATACTTCCCCAGAATTCAATTTTTGAATAAAAATTTTTTCAGTTTTCTGCAATTTATTTTGTGGCCAATGGATAGTGCTCAATGAGAAATATGTGTTTTTCCCCATAACACCATACCGGGGTGAGGAAAGGGGTAGGAAAGTTGGGTATGCACACTTGTAAATGTAGGGTGAACCCTTTGTTTACTTGCTTACTTAGACCCAAATCTTGAGCATATACGTTTGCAGGAGGGTTCTTGCTCTTGTTTGAGGTCAATCACCAGCCAGCAACTCAAGGGTAAGTGCCCAGCCTGTTCAGGGTAGCCCGGTTCTCTAAGCGCGCACCTAGTGAAACTTACTTACTTAACCCCTTGACATTGAGCACCTAATTAAAGTT
Source organism: Mermis nigrescens (assembly GCA_036768485.1). Classification (NCBI taxonomy): domain Eukaryota; kingdom Metazoa; phylum Nematoda; class Enoplea; order Mermithida; family Mermithidae; genus Mermis; species Mermis nigrescens. The sequence continues at coordinate 167,241 of JAVLUZ010000590.1, forward strand.
AGCTCCCCAAAAACCTAATGAGGGCTCAAACATATTAGTTATTTAATTTGATTTGGGACCATATTCTGGTGCTTGAAATGTTGTGGGTTCCTAAGGTAGTATAGCACAAGGACAGAATTCTATAGCATGGAAATTCGAACTGAGCACAATCATCGATCAATAAATTTATACTTTTTATAATATTTTTGTACAGAAAAGTTATGAAGCAATGAAAAAGCGACATCATGGAGGTTACATGCTGCCAATAATAGTGTTACCCTAGTGTGTAAAATAAAACAATGTATTTAACAGGGATGCAAAGCCCAGCCAATGCCATACTACTACCCATGTTATGTTGCTTATTACATCTTGATAAGTAGGGGTGAATTCTTACAAGATTCTTAGAAATCTTATTTTTCTTCCTCCGAATGCTTATCTTGTTGCAAGATTTTATAAGAAAATGTTACTGCTTGCAATCAGTCTTACAATACATAAAATTCTTATAAGATGGCATATACTATCTTACATTCTTGCCAGCCTTTGCTTTTTGCTTACACCTAGTCATAAGCAGGACAAGAATTAAAGACAAGCAGGATTGTAGGACAGCGTAAGCAAGCCGTCTTGTAAGAAAGTTACGTCTGCATATTACAGACAAGCATGAGCAAGCAAATTACGTTCTTGTATGCCTTATTGCAAGCTGACTTGCATGATTGCTTAAGTGTGCTTGTGACATGACAGGCAAGACATATTTCATTTATAAGATAATACAAGCTGTCCTATAAGATACATATGTGTACCTACCTAGGCACATCATGCTGTAAAAACAGTAATATTATCAGTATAATGAAAGTGACTGAAAAGATGAAAAAATGACAAAAAATAGAAGATGATTGAAAATATCTTTTTGCAAAAGAGCATAAAAATGTGAATCAACTTTAATCTATAAGTCATTAGTCATAGTAATACTTTTTAAGGGAATTTGTCCTTCAAGAAGCTCAAATACTTAGCAAAACAGGCCGGCTGACTCACTAGGCCGGCCTTGCTAACCTGGGTGTGGGGGTTTGGTGTAGGTATGCACCCAGAAGGCCAAATGCCCAACACAAAAGTGTAAATACTCAACAGTTCTCCAAAAATTGATGTTTTAAAGATTTTATTTGTAGCTTACAAGCATGAATAAGCAAACTTATAGGTCATAGTATGCATTATTGCATGGCAACTTTTTTGCTTGTTTTTGCTTGCAAGCACTGACAAGCAGATGAGCAAGATAAGTTTTAAATATATCTACGGATTTACAGTGACGTTTTATCAGACTGACCAGAAATAATTTGGAATGAAGTCAAATTCTTGTAGGTACAGAGTCTGATTACTTTAACTTTATGATTTTCTCTTGAATTCAATAAATCCGCATGTGTAAGGCCACAAAAATGGTTAAAGGGAAATTTAATAAAATTGAACTAAAATTAGGTCAATCAAATAAAATGAGTCTATTTAAATTTTTACAAGCATACTAGTTACTGCCCTACAACTCCAGTGATGCAGAAAATATTGCTAAAGCAAGTGGTGCACCTGCCACCAGTCTCCTCATAAGGTTATCTAATGTGTATTATTCATCCTCCTTGGCTTTTTTCAAGGAAGGCTATAATTGTATAAATAAACACGCTGAGCCAATTGAGCTTTCAAGTCATGAAAACAGGCCAAAATTCTTACAAAAATAATTAAACGCTTATAGTTTTATTCAGCAATCCAAAATCTTGTAAGACGTTGAAAGTCTTAGCCAACCATCAGCTATCGGAAATTTTTGAAAACTTTATAAGGACTAAATAGAATGTGCTGGGTTGCTGCCGTTTTTGGTCCGAAATTTGGATTTTCAAGTCAGGAATAGCTTTTTATGAATACACATAATAATCGTGGTGGTGACCATTCCCGGGCGTGGGGGGTTTGGGGGCATGCGCCATAAGTGGGCAGCTCAAAATTCTGGGGAATTCAAAATTTTTGAGAGTCGAATATTGGCCTAAAAATGGTGCTATGATGAAATACACCATTTTCGAATGTTCCTCATCGAGCTATATTGATTGGCATTGAAAAATTCCAAAAAACATAACATTTTTCAACAATGAACTGTAGGGTATTGTTGGGCTTACCTGGGCGTGAGGGCTTAGGGGTATGCATCTCCGAGAAGGCAAGTACCCAACAAGAAATAGCAAATACCCAACAATCCCCCCAGAATTTCAGTTTTTGGATTTTTTTGCTTTTTTTGAGTTTTTTATGCCAATCAATAGAGCTTGACGAGAACCGTTCAAAATGGTGTTTTTCGCCATAGCACCTTTTTCAAGGCCAATATTTGACTTTAAAAAATTTCGCACTCCCCTCAGATCTTTGGAGCCGCCCACCCTATGTTGTTGATTATTTCCATTTTCTTGTTATGCATTTGGCCATCTGGGAATGCTTACCCCCATCCCCGCCCACATGTGGTATGCATCTGTAAAAGAGCGCAAATTTTAATGCATATATCTACCGTATATCGGGTTCAATAAAGATTATTTCTACCGTAACCCAAAATTTCGGCATGAAAACAGTTTTTCGATTTTTTATAACGTTCACAAGAATGAATCTTTTCAGACCCACGCACATGACTTTCGTCACTTTTTCGCTATCGGGAATCGAATATAAGTTCTTAGTTATATAATTTCTATAGAATGCTTTCTATATTCACGTGCTCAAATTAAGCTTCTGCCGATTCTCAAACAGGAATATTTCAGATAATCTATATAGAAAAAGTCGACCAATTACAGGAAGCCCGCCCAGATTTCTTATGATTATAAAATATGATGTTTTTAGCTAAAAGTGTTCTTTCTCTCCAAGCCGACTTGAGTCGGGAAGCTTTCTGAAGTATATTTGTATTACGATATGATTAACGGCATTCTTGTTTTAATAAATTCTGCTTATTAATTGATCCTTGTGTGCTATAAGCAAAGTGAACATCATTAAAAGCCAGACTAAGTAGCAGCGTCTTACACTTGTCGAGACATAAACAGGACCGCGTTGCGCCTTATTCAAAAAAAAATCACCGCTCGAGCTCGTCAGATATCACGGACGAAAACGAAGATATCACGGACGAAAACGAAGATATCACAGACAGAAAACGAGGATATCGCCGACCCACGTACGTTATCAGAAGAATTTGGTGAGTTAGTGCGCAAGGCAAAAGAAAATCCGAGTAAACGTAGAACGAGAAGTTATAAAGGCGATTTTGAACATCTTGGCGATTTTAACAAAAATATGAATAATCAGTTAGCGGATATTCAGGTTCTTTTACAAGAAACGGTAGAACAGGTTAGGGATTTATATAATGGTCGTCCTATTTCGCAAACCGTTTGTACTTTAAGACCGTTTAGCGGGGAACCAAGTGATGTGAACTGGACAGAATGGGAGCGTAAATTTTCTAGAACATCTGTTTTAGCGGGGGCGGGTGAATTGCAACGAAAAATTGCCCTGCTGCCAGCTTATTTACGCGGAAATGCTTTGTCTGTCTATAACGAGCTAGAAAAAAGAAATCCACAGTTACGTACATGGGATGAGTGGTCTGCGGCTTTTCTAGGTAGATTTCCTGATAACAGGCAAATGGATGTAAAGTACGAGCAGTTAGTGGCTAGGAATCAGCATGAAAATGAATCTGTGATTGAATTCGCTACAGAAATAAGGCGATTAGCTAAGCGCGCATTTCCTGGATGGAATGCTGATGGGGAAAACGATAATATCGTGAAAAATCATTTTATGAACCGATTATCTCCTAATATTAGGCGGTGGGTGCAAAACGCGGAACCAAGAACGTTTGAAGATGCTGTAATCGAGGCAGAAAAACAAGAATTACGCGAAAAACAGTGCACCGGAAATTCAGTTGAAACTTTTTCTGGCACGGTAGGACAATTAAATAGCTTAATACAAAAACTAAATGCGGTCAGCTTGTCAAGTTCTACTTCGTTAGATGCGAACCAAAATTATAGCCCAGGCTCAGCTGAATCTAGTTTGGCTTTAGATTCGCCGAGAAAGAAGTCGGATTTTTCTCGTCAAAACGGATTTCAAAGTTATAATCAGCGTGGTGGATATGCACAAAATTATCGGCAAGGGTATCAGCAAAACCGAGGCTATAATAATTGGTCCACTGGGAACTCAAATAGAAGTGGCTCTGGGGCCCCAAATAACACTAATCGAGTACATTTTTATGGGAGAACCCCTGACGGCGTAGTGATTTGCTCTAGCTGTGGACGTACGGGACACTACCGCACGGCTTGTCCGCATTGGCAAGGAAGTCAGAGAAATCAGTTTTCGAGTACCATGCGTGATGTACAGCGCAGTGGTCCATCTCGGGGTCGAGTGTCAGACAACCGGGGTGCTTCGAATGCTCAGGTTACTGGGAATGTCCACCCAAGAACAAGAGTAGTTAATACAAATTTTGAGGTCAAGGGGGACAAAGGACAAAGTGATAAGACAAAATCATTGGAAGAGGAAGAAACTTTTGACCCATTTAATTGCGATGATGCTGAAATGGCTCATTTTTACGCTGACGCTGATATAACCCCCGCCTCTGTCCGATCGGTCCACTTAAAATGTAAAAATAATGAGATGCGTCTTAATAATCAGAAAGCTCAAAAAGCGTCAGTCTTTGAGGGATCACCAAAGGGCAGAAAATCTCTCAACAGAAAAGTTCGGCAATCTGGCTCGTTTAAAAAGCGGAAATTTGATAAAAAGCGATCGTGCATGATAAAAAGCGAAAAACGTTTGCCGAACTGGGAACCTAAACGGACCACGGATTTATTATATGCTGCAGCAAGCAGAATTGCGAGCAAAATTGCAAGCAAAAAGACGCACAGTGAATTGAAGGTACCTAAAAATATTTCGAGCCAGCGCAATCAAATAGAAATTGCTCAGAAAGGAAGTGCTAGTGGTAGGGTGACATTAAGCAAGGTTAACAAAAACGGAAAAGCAAACCGGTTTTCCGGGAATAAAATTAAGTCGAAAATGCTGTCAGAGAAATCGGAAAAACGGGACATAAAATTGACATTTCCAAGTGCGTTTAATTTTTTATTTCTGAGTATGTTCGGATTAATTTTCAATGCAGCCGCCGAACCCTATTATCAATGCGGAATGTCACGTGGGGGAAGAGCCCTACATGTGCCTAAGTACGTCAGTTGCACACCTCCACATTTGGGACGACCAGAACAAAAACTGAAGTTAAGCATGTGGACACACAAAAATAAGCTTGACCAAACTGAAGCTATACGATGCATCGTGAGAAATCGCACGATTTGCACTAACACTGGATTTTTCGGTTCTAAAGGTATAATTAGCGATGAAACGGACCAAATATTGATAACGCCAACAATGTGCTTACAAATTTGGGTTGATAGAACATATAACAGCATACCATTAGTTGAATTAAAAAGCGGAGTCTGGGTATCGAATAATAGTTTGCATGTAAAGTACAAGTGGTGCTGTGCGGATACTTGCGAATCAGTTACTAACATCCTAGTAGAAAAAGGCGTAATAGCAACGGCTGATAATCAGACGACGATCAGTGATTTGGGGGATACCGGTGGTTGTCCACCCAACCGCGGGTTCTGTTTGAATCCCTCGGGAACCATTATCTGGAACACGACGATTTTCAAAAACTTTTGTCCACTAGAACGCATAGGAAATTATACTGGACGTATGATTAGGAAGCATATTATTGTTGATGCGGCTCAGGCAGCCTTTAAAGTCAAACATCTGGTGAAAATATGTAATTTATCTTCAGCTTACGTAACTGAGCAGGGACCGATTTTACAATTTTATGGTAATAATCCAGAATTATATTTTGACGGTAGTAAAGAATTTGAAAAGAGTGGAAATGGGTCAGAAATTTTTACAGATTCAGACCCTTTGAACGCTAAATTTCAATTTTTATACGACAAAATAATCGAGCAAGAATTTCAGCTTTATCGTGCTGTTTGGTTAGAATTATGTAAAACAGCAAATAGACAATTAAGAATGATATGGCAATTGTTGAAATTAGACCCAACGTTAGGCGCAAGAGCACTATTATTTAGAAATGATATCACTGCATCATTTGCGGGGCAGGTATTAATGGTTTGGGAGTGTGACCCTATTCGCCCCGATAAAATTTATTGGGATTATCAAATAAATAAAACGTGCTACGCGTATTTGCCGATTTTAGTAGGTAATGTCACAATGTATGTCGTTCCGGGCAGTCATGACGTAATAACGATGTCCCCTGTTGTCGACTGCAATCATCATATAATAGGCATTTATTATGAAACTAACGCTGGTTGGAGAACGTCCTCAGGACCAATACACGTTACTCAAGTACCGTTTGACGTAAGTTGGAAGGGAAGTCAAGAAATAATAAGCTTTAATAAACCCTCAATGTTTCACGATCAAAAAGCAGGAATCATATCAACGTTCGGACTAATTCGTAGTTATTCGTATAAAGTCTTACAAATTGAACAAAAATTAGAACGTCTTTTATCATATACGTCGAGTCTGACTCTTGATCCTGACATAGTATATAACACATTATCTGGCAGTGGAACCGTTCTAGCGAATGCTATGACCGGAGCATCAATGACGATAGAAAATATAATTTCAAACAATGGGAAAACGTTTTTCTCTGCCTTAACAAGCCTGATTTCGGGACCGTTACAATTAATATTAAATATAGTAGTTATAGTCGCTACTATTGCTCTTATTGTATTATTCTTTTGGTATTTTCTGAAGTTCTTGCGTTATCGTGTTAAGAAAAGAAAAAGACGGAAACGTAGCAGTAAATCCGTGAAAGAACGGGAAAATTTAAGAAGGCCTTCAATTCTAGACATTCAGACTGCTAATAACATTGAACTAAAAGACAGCAATGAAATCGTCCCAGAAAATGATAATTTAACAGTAACCAATCTGTTAGTCAAAACTTTTTCGTCTTTACTAAAAAGCGAAAAATCTGAATTTGATCATAGTACTTGCATGGTGACAGCTGACAAAAATGAAAAAGAGCGTTGTCCGCGAATAGATGTATGGATCAATGAGGATATCGAAAAGCCTATAACAGCACTTATTGATACTGGATCAGACATCACGCTTATGAGGCAAGATTTTTGCAAATCTCGTGGTTTAAACATCGAACCACCTTTTGTGCATCGAATCATCACCGCAAATTGTGGGACATTATCAGTAGTAGGTACTGTATGGATAAAGATAGCTTTAACTAAGCAAGCATCAGTTTACGGGCGAGCAGAATTGATACGCGTGCATGTTATCGAACAATGTCCTTCTAATTTTATCATAGGGACAGATTATTTACGCCGATTTGCAAAAACGGATATACAATGGAAAAACATGCAAATAGACTTAGGAACTATGATTATACCCATGAAAGACGATCTTTACTTATCCGATACTACAAGGGGAGCTGTGATAATATCTAACACTGTCGAAATTCCTCCGAGAAGCATATGTTTAATCTCAGCGCATCTTCATCCGCCCTATAGACGATTTGACTCTTTAGTTTTTGAACCCTACCCAAAATTTGCTGAAAAATATCAAATACAAGTTGCTTCATGCCTTGCGAAGCCAGATCAAGGTTCTATACCGATTAGCGTTCTAAATCTGTCTGAAGCACCTGTAATGGTTTATGCTGGATCAAAAGTAGGTAAGGTACGTCTATACCGAATGCCTTGGAGAGCGAATGAATTTCCAGAGCAAGGAAATAGTTACACAACTTGCATTAGCACAAAAACAGAACAAGTTCAAAAACACAATGGAGAATTTTTAAAATATCTTAAAGAAAAAGCTTTGTGTGATAGTCAACTCCTAAACGATGAACAGAAGCGAGATTTTGCTACTTTGCTGAATCGGTTTAAGCACATATTTTGCAAAGATGACAAAGATCTAGGGCGAACAAAGTTAACGGAGCATTATATCGAAACAGGAAGTATAACACCTATTAAACAGTTGCCCTATAGGGTACCTCAAAAGCAGCGAGAAATACTAGACGAAGAAATTGGAAAAATGCTACAAAAAGGGGTTATACGGCCCTCGCATAGCCCATGGTCAAGCCCTGTAGTTTTGGTTCCGAAAAAAACGGGTGGTTACAGATTTTGCGTTGATTATCGTAAATTAAATTCTGCAACTAAAAAAGACGCGTACCCGTTACCTAGAATCGATGATATTTTTGATGCAGTGCAAAATGCAAAATTTTTCACAACCCTTGATCAAGCCTGGGGGTATTGGCAGATTCCGGTTACCGAATCGGTTCGAGAAAAAACTGCTTTTGTAACGAATAAAGGCTTATACGAATTTAATGTACTGCCATTTGGGCTATGTAATGCCCCTGCCACTTTTCAACGCTTAATGGATATGGTTCTAAGTGGCCTACAGTGGTCCACATGTCTTGTCTATTTAGACGACGTATTAATTTTCGCAAAATCATTCGAAGAACATTTAAAAAGGTTAGAAGAAGTATTTAACAGGCTCGAGCAGGCCGGCTTGAAACTTAGACTTGAAAAATGCAAATTTTTCTTGACTAAAATCAGTTACCTAGGCCATGAAGTTTCGGCTAAAGGAATAAATCCGGACCCAGAAAAAGTAAAAGCTGTTAGCGATTTCCCATTGCCTGAAAACATAGACCAATTACGGAGTTTTCTTGGTTTAGCCGGCTATTATCGCCGTTTTATCCAGGACTTTTCAAAAATTGCATTTCCGTTACATCAACTTTTAAAAAAATATGCAAAATTTAATTGGACGGAAGAATGCACAGGTGCAATAAACTGTTTGAAGAAAGCACTCATTCAGGTACCCGTTTTAGCGCATCCTGATTTTACAAAAATGTTTATACTGATAACAGATGCTTCCTTGACCGGATTAGGAGCTATATTGTCACAAGAAACAGTGGAAGGGGAAAAACCGATAGCTTATGCGAGTAGAAGCTTAAATAAAGCTGAAAAAAATTATAGCGTGACGGAGCAGGAAGCTCTTGCTGTCGTTTGGGCAGTGAAACATTTTCGGCAATATTTATATCAACAACGCGTAACTGTTATAACTGATCATGCAGCTTTACGGCAAGTTTTAAAAAAAACGAATCCGTCAGGCAGAATTGCGCGCTGGGGATTAGCGTTACAAGAATTTCAGGAATTAAATATAAAACATAGACCAGGAAAAAACATAGCAATGCTGATGCACTATCTCGTGCTCATTGTAGTTTAGTAACAACCAGAAGTTCGAAAAATCAAAAAGAACAACGAGAAAGCGTAGAAAATGAGTCCGAAGATTTTGAAAGATTCCAAGATGAACAAGCTCATGACGAATTTTGCCAACCGTTATTAAATTTTATAGCACGACAAAATCTTCCAGAAGATGAAAAAGAGTCAAAACGTGTAATAATTAATGAGCGAAAAGTATGCAATTCTGAACAACGTGTTGCATTATGTTGGAACAACAGCAAACAATGTAGACGGAGAAAGCAGGTTAGTTGTACCAAAATCTATGCAGGCTGAAATTCTGGAAGCTTGCCATGACAATATTTTTGCAGGACATTTTGGATTCGCGAAAACATATGCAAAAATAAAAGCGCGTTATTTTTGGCTGACTCTCTACGCAGACACAAAAAGTCATTGCGAAAAATGTATAAGCTGTCAGATGCGAAAATCTCCAAAAACGAAGACGCGAGCTGCATTAGTACCACTCCCAGTGACCGGACCATTTGACCGTGTCGCAGTGGATATTATGGGGCCATTACCGTTAACAGAACTAGGGAACAAATATGTAATCGTTTTTATGGAATACCTTACAAAGTACGCTATTGCACAAGCAATACCTGACTGCACCGCAGAAACAGTTGCAAAAGTATTTATGCACGAAGTAGTATTAAAATACGGCGCGCCGTTGAGCCTTTTATCTGACAGAGGCACTAATTTTCTTTCGGAATTAGTACGCGAAATATGCCGATTGTGCGGGACTCGTAAAGTGAATACAACTTCATATCATCCGCAAACAGATGGGTTAGTAGAAAGGTTAAACAAAACATTAGCTACTGCGATTTCAATGTACGTAAATAAAAAACATAATGACTGGGATGCGTATTTACCATATGCCCTATTCGCATATAATGCAGCAGTCCAGGAATCCACAAAGTTTGCACCATTCTTTTTGCTTTACGGACGGTTGCCCAACTTACCTATTGACAGTGCACTAAATTTCGTTCCAAGCAGATACAAAATAGATCTAGACGATTACGCAGAAGAAGTAAAACGATTGCTTAGTGTGTCATGGGCGAATGCAAAGCAAAACATTTCGAGCGCACAAAAACAGCAAGCTCAGCAGTATAATAAAAAAATGCATGATTATATCATAGAAGCAGGCGATGAAGTCTACAAGTATGTGCCTGGAATTAAACCTAAGCAGTCACCCAAGTTTGCTCATCCGTGGCATGGGCCATACACCGTTACTGCTGTTAAATATCCGAATATTAAAATAAAGCTATGCAGAAATAAAAATGATGTAGAAGAATGGGTTCATATGAATTTGCTGAAACCGAAAGAAAAAACGAAAGTTGATTCGCGAAGGAAAAGCAAAAAACGCATGCAGGCCGAAAGTATAGCAAATGAAGTGAAACTTTCCGAAGCGTTGGAAAAGTCGCTTGTGTTTGAATAAGAAGCAGCAATGGGCTGGGATGTAAATTATGTATATTTTTGCTTCTGTTAATAGATCGAAGCGAATAATCGTAATTTTGTTAGTATAAAAGCCAGTATTTGGGAATTTTGTCATCAATTGTTCTATTTTGTACTATATCTACTGATAGGAATTGTCTTTTTAATCTGACTGACGAAATTAAGATAAACTAGCCGTTGTGCTCACGTTTTATAATAACCCATCATAAAATCATTTAATGCAGTGTTTAGTTTGTATTCTCTTTATGTGCTAAGATTGCTGATATTACGTTCTGTAAGTAGAAATGAATTTCTCTTACTAATCTAAATCGTTTGCGACTTCAAAATACTTTTATTGATTTTGAGCCCAAAATGGGGATAGCACTGATAAATTATTTGATGTGTTTGTTCTATAAATTTTTGTGATATCTTAAAAAAAATATTTTTTTCAACTTATTTCCTAGATGGCGGTTAGCGATAATTTAGAATGGGAATTAATTAAGACGGAGATAAAAATTAATGATCATGTTTACGAGTATTATGACACGAATGTCAATCGTCAACCCTTGCAAGGACGGTTCACCGTTTGTCCGACGAATATAACATGTGACAAAGCTTGCGAGTTTCTATTGCAAGACCCGATAAGACCCGGGATAATTGCCATTGATTGTGAATTTTACGCAGCAGAAGATCGCGCCGATGGGTTGGTATCACGCCTGAAGCCTTGGCTTTTATGGCCAGCAGATTTACAATTTTTTCCTATGTTGCGTTATGGTCGCGCCGATAAAACAGGAACATTCGTACGACTTATTCAAATTTGCCGTTTAGACGGGAGCGTGATTCTGTTTGACCTGCGCCTACTCAAACGTATTCCAGAAAGTTTGCGTTCGTTGTTATTGAGCAAAAATGTCCAGCGTATAGGGTTTGATTTCAAAAACGATCAAATAGCTCTTGGGAATACTGACACGAGGTTACAGGGGGCTGAAGTTGAAGCCGACACACAAAGAATTTGGAATTTTTTTATCACCAGAAAACGTTGACGTATCTCTGCGAACGTTTTCAAGCAAAAAATTTAGCGGAGTTACTAGAGAAACTTGAAATACCGTTAAATTTAGGCGGGATTCGGCCGGGATTGCAAACTATATGCGAGTATTTGTTCGGCTATCGACTTTCAAAAGTAGAACAAGGTTACGGTTTAGCATGGGCACCGGAATTGCTGACTGCGAGTCAATTGAAATACGCAGCGTTAGACAGTCTAACAACAATGGACGTTTATTTAACAACAAATATGTATTTTGGTGGATTAGAGCAAGTGCGGAATAAATTGCAAGGATGCTTCCGACTAGCACCTTTGCCGATTTTATCGAAAAAGATTCTCCAAACTGAGGCACCGAAAAACAAGTCGAAATGGCAGGTCAACAATTTGTAGTCGAAGACGAATGGGTTGAGAATAAGAACGAAGAAATAGGTGAAGGGCTAAAAGCGGAGGAAGTTAGTGCACCAATTTGTCCGCCAACTAATAGCCTTTTAGATCGAAAATTTATAATAAGCGACGCATATATGAATATTAAGAAATATGCAAAAGAATTCAGGAGTAAATTCGGTCGAGCCGAAGACAAATCGTATGCATACTGTGGATGGATGCCGGAAATGGAAACTTTTCTGCAAGAAAAGTTTGCGGAAATTGACCGAATTTATAAACGACGGTTATCTAACGAAGTAATGATGCAAATAAAAGAGCAATTGAAAATGTATTTGGATCAGCGTAGCAGATGCACTAAGCAACGGCGCGAAAAGCAAGCAACGTATCAGAGGGACGTTAAAACCAAACGTGACTCAAGTCTTTTGATTACAGTTAGTAATATGCCGTCTACTTCGACTGAATATGGCCGAATCGCGATTAGACCTGTGCTTTTGCCCACGCCAACTATTTTGCCACCGCCGCCGATTTTGTACAGATAAAATGCCGCTTGCGGGACCTGTATGCTAATATTGATAATATAAGCGTATACCTAATACGCCATATAACCATGCAATTACTACACAACATATTTTTTAGCCGTTTAACGGGACAGTTAGTACTTATTTAATCATTTTTTATTGTCGCTTTTGTACAATTGCGAGGCGCAATTCTTTTCAAGGAGAGGAAAGTGTAAAAGAGCGCAAATTTTAATGCATATATCTACCGTATAACGGGTTCAATAAAGATTATTTCTACCGTAACCCAAAATTTCGGCATAAAAACAGTTTTTCCATTTTTTATAACGTTCACAAGAATGAATCTTTTCAGACCCACGCACATGACTTTCGTCACTTTTTCGCTATCGGGAATCAAATATAAGTTCTTAGTTATATAATTTCTATAGAATGCTTTCTATATTCACGTGCTCAAATTAAGCTTCTGCCGATTCTCAAACGGGAATATTTCAGATAATCTATATAGAAAAAGTCGACCAATTACAAGAAGCCCGCCCAGATTTCTTATGATTATAAAATATGATGTTTTTAGCTAAAAGTGTTCTTTCTCTCCAAGCCGACTTGAGTCGGGAAGCTTTCTGAAGTATATTTGTATTACGATATGATTAACGGCATTCTTGTTTTAATAAATTCTGTTTATTAATTGATCCTTGTGTGCTATAAGCAAAGTGAACATCATTATAAGCCAGACTAAGTAGCAGCGTCTTATACATCCCTAGAAAGCAAAATGCCTAACATGAAAATAAAAATACCCAGCAATACCACCAAAATTTCAATTTTTGAATTCTTTGCTTTTTTCATGATTTTTTGATGCCAATGGTTGACAAGGAATGATCAAAATGGTGTTAACTCAGCCATAGTATCATTTTTGAAGCCAATATTTGACTTTAAAAATTTTGCGCCCCCATAACTTTGAGGCCGCCAACCTACAGTTGTGCTGAGGCTGCTTTTGATCATATGTCTGAAATGAAGAAATTCAGCCTATGGTTTTGATTTCAAAAAAAAAAAATATAAATGGAGATATATTGTAGGTATATTACAATGAAATTCAAAGAAAATTTGACATATAAGCCCAAATTGTTTTTTGTCCACCTATGCATATAGCTGCCCTCCATGTTTATCTTGAAGCTGTGAGGGACATACCTACATACATAAACAAGATTTAAACTTTAGACGCTTACAATTATGTACAACCAAGTTTATGTTGTCTAATTTTGGGTAATTTCTTAAATAATCTTATACTTGCTTGTAAGCACTTCTGTTTGCTATCAAACTGGTGAAGATTATGTTTCAAGTTCATATTAAGTAAATTCAAAATATCACAATTATCAAGCAGCCCACACATGCCTGACTTGGAGCATCTTGCACAATAATGCAGATGTAGATGTGTATTTGGTGGTTGTGCTCAATGCACTGTAAGTAAGACCAGCTGCCAAATTTTTTGATCAGCATTGCATCTGCTTCTAAGCACATGCAAGAATATGCTTATAAGATGTTTGAATGTCTTTTATAAGCAGTCAGCTGGGATCTTGTAGAACTGCATGTGGGGCAAGCACTTGCAAGCAAAATTATATGTATGCTTTGGATAAGCAAGGTCTTACAAGCATTTCAATAAGATTCAGAATTTCTTGTAAGATTGCTTGCAAGAATTATGTTTTCCTGTAAGTTAGCAAGTAAGCACATGACAAACAAAAGGTACAGATCTGAACACATAACATGGGTAATGCCAAGTTGGCACAGCAAAGACAAATGATAAAAGAAAATGTAGGAGCAAAAATACGAATACCCACTATGTGCAAAACAATACAACAATTTCTGCAGCCAAACAGCTAGATGGCACGTACAGAGGCCTACTCTACATACAGCAAAAGAAAAGAACACGCTCAGCGCAGAAGCTGGCGGAAATGGCTCCCAGGCTCAAGAAAATGTAATGTGAAAAGAAAAATTGTTAAAGTTTTGTAAAACTGTGCTTGCACGCAAGCAAAATGGAAAAAGAAGCATATATAGACAAGCAAAGAAGGTTGAAATGGATACACAAATATAACAATAGGCCTATGGGCAAAAGCTTACAGTAAAAGTATGTACAAACAAGACAGGCACAAATATGAGACACAGAGATATGATCTTTAGGTACACTTAAGATTTGATAACATACAAACCAATTTGTACTTAAGTTGCATCAGGAGCGAGTGCTTGTTTTTCTACCCCAAGATTTTGATTGAAAATATATGTAGAAAGGAATTAAAATATGATAATTTGCAGGGAAGGTGGTTCTGGGCGAGCCGCTTAAGGTTACGCTCAATGGTTGCATATGTGCATATAGAAATTGAGCACAAAAATGTACATCTGGGGAAATCAGTCATTGATGCGTAGGTATATCGTAACACAGAACAAAACAATATTTGCATTGATCCAACACAATGCAATGGCATGTTGAGGGATCTCTACACTCCTCCGGGTATTGAGAAAAAATGGCACACAGTGTCATTTTTCAACATGCAACAAAGTTTGCTGTGCGAACTTTTAGCACAAAACGGCCATGGCGTGGAGTCAGACAATTCAAACAAAATGACATAACAATTTTGTGTTGGCAGATTGAAGTGGGATGCCAACACATTTTTGTTCACAAGTGTATGCACAAAAATGAATAAAGTGTTAGGTTTGGTGAAGCGCAGTGCTCCTATTTCCCAGACTCTTGTCTATCTTATCTAAAGGGCCAATATATGGGGTGATCCCTGCTATGATAAAAACAAATAGATAGCTTGTTCAAACTTTACTTACAGTCAATTGAAAGTCATTCAAAACTGGAGTGAATATTGTGCAAATAAAAACGAAGTCTCAATGTTCATTAAAATGAAGCTGACAATGCACTGAGTCAGTACTAGGGAATAGTTGGAGCTTTGCACAAAAAGATAAATCTACTAGATTCAAGCACAAAATCAGGAACTGAAGTGATTTTGTTAACCTAAGCCATTTTTTATAATGTTTTTGACAATGGGTACTTCAATTCCTTTCTTGTTCTACCAGATTTTGCATTTTTGGTTTGACGTGGAATTAGCACCAGCCATGGCCTTTTACATGTCTGTTTCTGCGTTGTATCTATTACACATTAATATTTACAGCGTAAATTATGGTTGTTGTATCATTTACATGTTGTATTTCTTTGAAGCACATGCATACATGACCTTATGAACTAAGCCCTTATTACCTTATAGAATGCACGTGATTTCACACCTTGTGGTGGTGTGTGCTTTTATCTGCATTGTTTTAACCTCGTACTACAGCAGCGCCTTTGATTAGCGGCTCGCTTCCTCTTTTATGGCTGGTCGCAATGCATGCAAACATGCCTACCATATCACTTTACAGTAAGGTAACAAATCTATAAGTATCTCTGGCTTGTGACACCCTTGAAAGAAACTGGGTCACATTTCTAGGCTAATCTTTCATGAGTTAATCTGCACTTAAAAATATATTTTATATTTTGGCCATAGTTTCTGTGTTATACTCAATTTTATTTGTTTTCAGTGCACATTCCAGCTTTTTGCTCTTTCTCTTTGATCTTTGCTCAACCGGCAATTCCTTACCATCAAACAAAACAATACATCTAATACGCTGAATAATACATTTATTTAAATTCACTTTTATACGTTTACACAGAAAAAGATAATACATTGTTGTTCAACATGCCTAACCATAACAGAAAATGTACGTTTCAAATGTTTTGATCATGGGCACAATATTTTCCAATTTTTAGATTACAGGAACAAAAATACATTTAGATAACTTTTGCATAATTGAGGCTATATGTATAGGAAAGTAAAACAAGCATGATTTGTATGTGACACACCTTCCCCTTAGGGTCAGACGTCCTTGGCTGACAATTGTCGACAACTTCTTAAAAGTACTGATGTTGAATCATTGGGAATCTTCCATGGTTATTTCTTCAATGTTTAGGTTGGGTTTTTTGGGAGTCATACAAAGTTTGCTTAGAGTTTCTTCTTTTTCTTTTGCTGGTTTTTCTAATATTACCTCTTCATTAATTTGTTGGGCTTGATATTTTTTGATCCAATCAGACGTGCACAACTTGTTTCTGTATTTATTATGTGTTTAACCAACTCTGTACTTCCAGAGTCCTTGACATCAGTAGCATACAGACATGGATACTTGGAGAGTAGGTTTATTATCTCAGTCTGCTCATTTTTGCTTAGCAATGGTGAAATTATCGCGGTCTTTTCTACCCATCCTACAAATTGGTTTATATCATCATTATTTATGACAGTACTCATTGTTTCATTTTCATAATCCTGCATGTTATTTGCTGTACTTTCAAGTTGCGTATTTATTGTACCTAGATGCGTTTTGGCATATAGTTTAAACTTATATGTGTTAGGATTTAAGACCTGTATGGGCATCACTTGATTTTCTGGCACTGTACCAATAGAGTGTGCGTAATAAATTTCCTCATCATGTTGGCTGTTTTTGGGCGCAAAAACGATTTAAGTCCCAGGTCGATAATTGTCTGGTACTCTAGCCATTATTATCTGAATTGATCAAGCAAAATAATCTTGTCAGTGTCTAGGATTATTGTACTCGTTGTTTCTGGTGCGCAGTAGGTGAGTCCTTGGTAGGGCATTGAAATATCTTGAAACCCTATAGTTGATTTTTCAAGATTTAAATTAATGTTTTTGAATCTGGAGATAAAATTTGAACCTAACAATAATTCTGCTGCACAGCCTTTTTGGATATGGACTAAAATTGTTTCATCCACATCATGAACTAAAACTGTGATTATTGCTGACCCCAAAATTTCTATTTCTACACCATTGGCTGTGATTGGGCGGACCAAACTTTTGTACACTTGCAAGTTTTGTGATTTTTTAGTGATTTTACTATCAAGAAGGGAGTAAACTGCACCTGTGTCTATCATTGCTGATACGATTATTTTGTCATTTATTATTATGTCAACTTGTGATGTATATTTTTATATTTTATTTGCCATAGCCACTGTTGCTATACTAGTCGAGGATTCTTTGGGCGTACCGGGCGTCCTTGTCCAAGTAATTTCTTCATTTATCTGGCTTTAAATGACTGTATTTGCTGCGGTTTTATTATCTGTCTTAATGCTTCACCTAATCCACTGTAGGTAGGTGTGGAAACATGGGGAGACACATTAATTGTTGGTAGACGTCCTTTACTTATGTACAAATAAGTGAAGTAGGCAATAATTGCAAAAATTAGCACAATTATTAAAAGGTTTATTAGCAATTGTACTGATCCCTTTAGTAAAGAATTAAAATTAGTGGTAAAACTGCTTTGACCTACAGTAATTAAATTCTCCATCACATTTTTGGCACTTTGGACAGTGGTTTTGACCCCTGTCCCCGCCCCTATTAACGTTTCTCAAATTGCAATAGGATTTAGTGACATTTGAACTGAGTAATCTAAAAGTTGATGCAAAGTTTTTTCTAACTTTTTAGTTTTTATAGAAACAGTTCTGGAAAAGCCTAAAGTAGGTTCTCCAGCTGATAAGTGATCATGGAAAACTGCTGGGGTATTAAACTAAAAAAGACTAAAATTTTCTTTCCAGCTCAATTCCAATGGTATGTCCGAAACATAAATTGAACCATGTTCTGTAGCCCTTTTATTTCTATGTCAAAAAATTGCAATTTTATTATGTAAGCAATTTACCGTTTCCAAAAAATGCACCAAGTCTTTGCTACCAGGAAGGGCAAACCATATATTCCCATTGTACTCTACAGGTAAGTACTTTTAGCAAGTGTCAGTTATCTTATGATCAAAATGAATTTTAGTCACATTGAATTTTTGACAGCTTTAAATAGTCCAGGCATTGCCGGTAAACTCAGCAATCAAATTATCTCTCTGGAAAAACGCTCCGGGCGGGCCCCTTTTGTAGGGTCTAGGTATAAAAGTTGCCAAATTATGTCTAAAGTTTGTTGAAGCTGATGGCAAAGTTCTAGCCGAATTCTCATAAAACTCGAAACTCCTTCTTGAAAAATTCGAATCTCGAGATAATTTAGTTTCAAATTTACAGAGTCAAGATCTTGTTTTTCGATTTTGATAAGTTTTGGCAAATCTAATTTATGATTGAAAAAACGCCAAAATCCCATTGAAGTTGAATCCTACAACAACTCCCTGCTCTGAGATAAATGAGTTTTGTATATCAGGACACTTTTTGTACTTTTCCTTTATCAAAAAGGCCGCCTGCAGGTCGTCTACAACTACATATTTATCACTAATTAACGCGGGGAAAGTGAGTCAGTGAACAAAAGGACAAATCTCTTGAAAATATTTGCCCGGCCAGAGATAAGTGGCTTCTAAGTTTTTGCATTTTCTGTACAAAAGGAGGGCATAATCTTACATCCCCTAGGTCTCGAAATGATACTCTGTCCAGTCTAACTAGCAACTTGACCTTCTTCAATAATAAAATTGGTGACCAAGGTACACTGGCTCGCTTTGCGTTTTATCTGAAATTATGAAATTAAAGCAGTAGTAGTGCACACTGTTTTGATGATTTTCATGCATTTTATTGCAGAAGTATTTTTGGTTCGATTCTCAAAACAAAAATTGTAACATTTTGTTTGTGTGGTCTTGGGAGGTCTTCTCCAGGTAAAATGCATTGGACAGATTGGGATAAATTGACGGGTTGCGTCCACTGCAACTGCATGATGAGGCAATTTAAGTACGTTATATAAACGAGAATTGACACAAATTAAAAAGATAATTAAATTGAAGAACAAGCTCGTCGCATTACATATTTGTGCAGAATCGAAAATGAGGTTTTTACAGATTGCTAACATTGTCCTTGCCAATTCCTTTATTTCTGGCAGATTCATCATTGCTGCCAAATAACTCATTGATGACGTTGTCATAATTGCCATTTTTGGCTTTTTTGGCGTCCATCATGGGCTCGGACACATCTGTAAGAGGTATGTCATTTGTAGATAAGTTTCTGATATCTTTTAAGAGGTTTCTTTTTGCCAGCCAAGATATGTCTGAGATTAGGTGGCAAATAAATCTTGGAGCCTTTTTCCATACAAATGAAAAATTGATGAACTTTTAAAATGGTATCGTTAAGAATTGAGGTGACGTTTTTGGCTTATCCCAATTTTGATTTCTTTTGCAAGAATTATACTAAAATTTTGGCCAATTTGACCACGTTTTTGCTTATTTTTGGTCACAGATTTGCGCAAAATGGTATATCAAAAATTTGACTAATTTGAGTGAATTTTTGGTGATCTTCCATAGAAAACCAAAAAATGAAACTGCCAAAAACTCGACTGACTATTTGGGTGTCAATGTAAAAACCCTTACATCCCAAGAATTTTATGAGCAATTTTTAGGGTGTTTTTGCAGCAACTGTTTTTTCAAATTTTTGATTGGTTCTTGCATGTTGCAACTTAGTCTCATAAAAATTAACTGCGGATACACATAAATTCATGAACGTTGATAAACAAAACTGCAAAAAATGTAACAAGAACATGCACATAATGTTTGTTTTAAAAATGGCCACACTAGTCCCTGAAATTTATTTTCGAAAGACCCCTCTTCCGACCAAAAATGTTTATTCCCAACCATTTCTTTTTTGCCAAAATTGAGGGATGCTTAGAATGATTGGAAAAGTTGTGAAATGATTTAATGCAACAAAATAATGTTGTTCAAATAAATATACATTTAAATAAGTAAAACAATAAACATGGAAAAAGTAAATTATGCTGAGTAGAATCTTTGTATTATATAAATGATACATATATAATTGATGATAGTGAAAAAATAATTCAGGTAAATATACTCACCAGAGTAACGACCATAGGTGGGCAGCACCAAAATTCTGGGGGGAGTGAAAAAATTTTTGAAGGTCAAAAAAATGGTCCTAAAAGTGGTTGTATGGCAAAAAAACACCATTTTTTTGACGTTTCTCATCAAGCTCTATCCAATGACATCATAAAATTGCTAAAAAAGCAAAAAAATTTTTCTGGGGGGGGTATTTTGATTTCTGGGGGGAGGGGGTATTTCAACTTCTGGGGGTGCATACCCCCCAAACCCCCCACGCCCATGTGTGGTAATGACCCCAGCGCACGTATGCAGGACCAACGTTTGGCGGAGCGGGTCCTGCCTGACGACTTAGTTGGGTGCGGCGAATTGGTTGGTGGGCGTTGTTTCAATGCAAAACAGGTCGATCATTTGGGCAGCAACTTGAACAAGCAAGGGCAATGCTGGGGGCAATGTCTGCACATGCACCTACAGCAACATTGGCGGTTTAGGCGGACAGGAAAACAAGGCTGGCTTTGACGTGACAAAGTGTGGCTTGTTTTGGCTGAAAAAGTATTTTTGCCTTGAGATTTTAACTCATTAGCTTTGTTTCCAGGGTACCTCACTGTGTATGCTGTGAAAGGTAAGAACTGCCCCTTGCTATACCAGAAAAAATTGTTTCCAGCAAGCCAAGCTTCATAATGCAATTTAAATTTGCCGCTCCTAGAGCAGCATAGTTTGTGTTGGACTGGTAATCATCATGGTCATCTGACAACAACCCCAACGGCTCGCCTAATGGCTCTGGGCCATTGAATAAAAACTTAATGTGTTCTAACGCCGCCTTGGCGTAAAACTTGGGCAGTAGCTTGAATCCGTTCCGTCCGAAGGCATTGTCTGCATTTGACGCAAAATTTAAATTAATTTGCCCAAGTCTGGGGGTTTAGGAATCAAGCCTTCATCTTCCATGCCTAGAAATTGGAAATTAGCAGGCCCCTGTGAATCCAAATTTTCGCCAAAAATATTTTTATTTGTTAATCTGTTTGAATTATCCAAAAATTAGACCCTTCTTTCTCTATTCCTGAATGCTTTGGGGGTTCAGGGGCAAAGTCCAGGGCTCCTGATTTCTGGTCTCTGTCCCAAAAAACCCTGACTATTTTGGTGGTCCATAAACCCAGTTATGTTTGTATTTTTGCAAAAAATTACCATACACATAATTTTCACATTATTTCTAAAATTTGGAGGTACATCTAAATTGGGCCTGTTATAATTATTGCTTCCAAAATTTGCATTTTGATTGAAATTTTGTCTATTACACTCATAATTCCTATTTTTGTAGTTTAAATTACTATTATTTACAGGTCAATTATGATAATTACGGGAATTATAATTATCACCATTCACAGCCACATGATAATTTTCAAGTAGACAGTGGCTCGCTTCATTGAAACAACATTGCGCGGCCAAGTGGCCAAACTGACCACAAAAGTTGCAAATCACCCAAGGCTGCATTTGTTGCCTGGCCTCTTCGACCAGCATACATAATTCCTCAATTTGTTTTCCATTTTTGCTGAATGTAATATGGATAAATTAGTGTTACCCTTAAATTCTGAGTTAGTAGGAAAATCCTGTATTTGCTCACAAAGAACTTGTTCTTCTGTAAAAACAGCCTTTTTGATAGCATCTTTTACACTTTCAGTTTCTTGATATTTCAACCCCTAATAAATTTTTGGTAAAAGCCCTCAAATAAATATTGGCTCCATGATGGATTCCCGGTCTCCTTCTGAAAGTTAGGGGTAAGCTGATTTTGCAAGCTTTTGTAAGCTCAGAGAATTCCAGGAAGGCTTCAGTCCTTGTTTGCGTTGAATTGTAGATGATACCCTGATCGCTACCATTGAAATTGTGCTGACTACGATTCAATTTTAAAGCTGGCAAATGCAACAAACAATGATTCTGGAGGCAATAAAGAAAATTCAAGGTACACATAAATAATTTTTTAGTTTTTAAAATTTGCTTAAGTCATCCTATTATAGATTCTATTGATTCAATGACTGAAAAACCAAAAGCAGAGGAGCCAGAACCAAAAAGCTATGCATCAATGAAACAGCAGGTGAAATATTTCTTAGTTTTACCCATTGCAATAAGATTAAACGCATTGTTGATAATTTTTGTTAAAACTTCAAACAACTATTTGGCACAAGAAGACTGCTGGTGGAATGATAATGAAACGTGTTTTTTGTTTTCTCAAGATATCTATTATGATTTTGAGAGATACAATTAGCAATAGATATATATGCGTAAATACCTAATCATTCTAAAAGTTAAGAATCGTCATATTTTTTCATTGAAGATTACACATACAATTTTTATACACTTTATGACATAATTCTGAATTAAAATAAAAAGAATAAACACTAGTTTCAAGTACATATGAGCATAGAGGGGGTCTGCATTTCCTTCTAATTTTCAATTTAATGAATAGAGTACAATGGAAATGTTAAAAAGTTTATCATCCCTTTTTAAATTTTTTAACATTTGGAAATTTTTAACTTTTTTTTGTCATAACTGCTCATTTAAAGCCAAAATATTACAAACAATTAAATGCAATGTGAAATCTTATTGGCATATTACTACTTAAAAGTAACATGCATAATTTGTATACGTTTAAATTAGTACAATTTATAATTTTTAAAAAATTACAAATGCAAAACGCAAAGGCCCATACTTAATTTTGCATATTTGCCCATTAAAAAAATGTTTCTGGTTTTGCGCTGATCAATTCTTATGTAAATCAAAAATTATACAAAAAATAGCTCGGCACATGCAAATAATAAGAAATGACAACATATGTATATATTTTTTACCCTGCAATGAAAATTCTTAAATTTTACAAAAACTCGCAAACAAATATCAGTCAGATACAACAATTGCAAAATAAATCATTCTACTCAGAAAATTCAGAAGCGTGTTTGTAGAAAATCAAACAAACTATTTCTCAACATTATCTTCATTAAGTAAAAAAATTTATGCAAGATACATAAGTGAATGTATGGAAAATTTAAACAATAACATAACAATGGCTATTAAAATCTAAATTCAGTGTAAAATAGTGTTAAATTAACTTGAACTTCGAAAATAAAAAACAAATTTTATTGATGTTTGTTCAGTTTTAAGAATTAAAACTTTTCAAGTTTCAGAACAGTATCTTTTAGCAATTCACTTACGCTTCTGCATTTCCAAAATAGAGCAACTCATCATCGCGTGTGCAGCCATTACTGTCATTGTCATCAGAAAATATAATCCCACTATAACTTATACGAGACTATATTTCATCAATAGACACATCACGCCAAAAACATTTGCTGATGAAGTAAGATCACTAGCTATTCTTGTGATAACAAAATTAGCTGTTGTATAGATGTTCTCCAGCAAGTTCCGATAAAATTTTTTGACTGCCTCTGGAATGACAGTAATTTTTGATAGATCTTTTCTGGATAAATTTTTCAGAATGTGTCTGTGACCATCCATGGTGGTCATAGACCACAATGAATGGCTTAGCAAAGTTTGACAATGGTATTGATCAAATTTGTTTGAGTGGTTGAATTGCTCAATGATCCTTCAAGCTTTGTCTACAAACAACCAACCCACCAAGGATTTTTTGATGGTCCATTCTCTGAAACAAAATATTATAAACATCAATAAGTATGCATAAGAAAAACATCAAACAACATAAATGTTGCAAGATTAAATTTTTAAAACACGATTGCTTCAAATAATTGACAAAGATTAGTTGCATAAGTGATGTTAAAAAACAATTGATTCACTGAATGCATAAATACTTTTAGTATTAATTCACTTCTTAATAATAATGAATTGAAACAGAACTAAAGAATGTAATTTACAATAACCACAGCAAGTTTTAACAGAGCATACAAAAAATATAAGGCAATGCTTCAACCATAAAAATATGTAATTTAAGATTAAGTTCAAAACTTAAACTGACTGATGTCTAATTATACTCTTACTACTTTATGATTTACGGACAAAAGTTACTAAAAAAGAGATATTAGATGGACACAAGAAGTTAACTTCAGTTGGACTACTGGCCAATATTGACAAAAAGTGATTTACTTGTCTGTTTCTGCGATAAAACTATGTCTTCGCCTTAATTGATCAGAAAATGACATAAACTAATAATATTCAGTTCACAGTCAGTTACAACAATTCTTAACAATCATAGGTGGGCAGCACCAAAATTCTAGGGCGGGGTGAAAAAATTTCAAAGGGTCAAAAAATGGTCTCAAAAGTTGTTGAATGGCAAAAAACACCATTTTTTGACATTTCTCATCAAGCATTATCCAATGGCATCAAAAAATTGCTAAAAAAGCAAAAAAAAATTTCAAAATTTGATTTCTGAGGTGTATTTTGATTTTTTAGGGTGGGGTTTCAACTTCTGGGGGCAGCATACCCCTAACCCCCATGCCCAGTGTGTTAACAATGCATACCTGATAATGAATATATATATTTGTGTATAATTTTACTATATTGTGTACATATTGGTCATTATCTTTTATGACCTTTACCACTGAATTTTGGGTTATTTTATTCATTTACAATCAACCTCTGCAATGCTAACAATGCTTATATGCATTAACATAATTTTATTCAATAATGTTTATGCCTTGTCACTTTGTTGGATATGACCTTTGAATGACCAGTAGGCAATTTTTATTATAACACGCCGGCTCAACCTCAATAACTGGGCGCCGGGCAATTGCATTTAATATGCGGACCCATTTTACCATGGCCCGCTCCATTTAACAGATGGGCCCATTAAACTGTGGCGGGCTATATTTAACACATGGGCTCTACTTTAGCGGACAGGCTGATATTTTAATGGGCTGGCTTGCTACATAATATACACCCACCCCAACCGACCTAAATCTACGCTGGCTAAAAGTTTATCAACTGCTACATACACTTATTATATATACACACACACACATGCTATAGTAACGCAGAGTCAGGCCACAAGGATGAAAGATAGGGTATCTCTCAACACTGCGGCCTAGAATGACCCGCCTTACTACTGTGGCAGCTCGCTCAAGGTCTGAGTTGGCTCTCTACATACAAATGTAGTATTTCGAGCATGATACGCAGGCGCATTGCAGGTAATTTGTTGACTGAGAATTTCTTCTAACATGTTTGGAACAGTGACTTCTAGAAAACCTCAAATTTATTGAATAATGCATAGCGCGGAAATTTGATTTGGCAAATGATTGGCAGGTCAGTGTGCTTGTGGATATTTTGAATTCGCATATGTGCTGAATATTGATTCAACATAGTTTTAATGATTTCTAGGAATTTGACAAAAACTTCTCTCAGAAATGGGTTTAGAAAGTTTTGCACAAAAGCAGATTGAATCATTTGTCACAGCTGTTCTACCATACACCAAGCAATTCAGGGCTCTAAATACCAGATGTGGTATTGGTAGAACCTGTTATCAAGAAACTGAAGCAGCAAAGGCGCAGACATGATAGTCGTAGCTTGAAATGATGGGTTGAATCAAAACACAGACTTGTATTCAGCAAAGAATTTGTTCATTGAATTGAAAATATTGACTATTTGACAAATTGTCAAAGCCAAAAGAGCATTATGGTCAGGTGGTGTTGCTAGGCAATGCCAAAAAAATTTAGCTGTAGTCATGTAATCTGAACAATGCTGAACTTCTGGGGCTTCTTGCAACATCAGATGATTTGCAACAAATTTGAAATCAACTTCATAGATCTTGGGGCCGATAGTGACATAGAATCTCTTCAAAGAAAAAGAAGAATCATTGTAGAACGGATGAGGATGCTGAGTATATTTGCTGACAAAACGTATTGGCAAAGCTGGTGTTATTTCTATTAACATTATTGGCGCAGAAGGCTAACTAGAGAGCATGACCCTAGGCAACAATTATTGCCAGTTGGCCTGATGCACAATGGTAAAACTTATTGATAGTACTTTGATGCAACAATTTTCTACTCCACATAGGCTGTAAATAAACGAATTAGCAAACTCTTGTCCTAAAACGTTGATGAGACAAGTTCTGAAATCTTCAGTGTACACGCACAAAGCATTTTTGGCTGCTTGTGCCAGAAATAAATATCAAATGTGAGCAAAAGATTGCACTTGTTGCTGATTCAGTGACATTTGCTCAATTTCCATGTTGTATTTGTCTACAAGTTCTAATTCTTTGAAATATTGTTCATGTACAGCCTAACTATACTCATCTTCGAGTTCCATGATATGTTTACTCTTCTTTCTTGCCTTTCCTTTGGGTATATCAAGATAACAATAGCTGCAAGTAGGCTGATCTTGCATAATGATATCTCCTTCCGTAGATATTGTGGGCCAAGATGCTTGAGACCAATGCGGCCACATCTGCATTTGGGCTTTCAGACATTCTGTCAACAACTTGAAATTCTTCATCATAAAAGTTTGCACATTTGTGCATCGATCATTGTCAGATGATGGTGCTGCAGAGACAAAAAGTGTTCATGACAAAGAAATAGTAGATTCCTGAGAAGCTTCTGGTGCTAACATGAAAGCTGGATGCACCATTTTGATATCAGATTTCTTATCATTGCCATTGTAGTCTTCTTTGCTTTCTTTGAAGCTAGAGTATAGTAGCAGTTTTTTTGATATATATTATTACAAAAATACTCAAGCTAAAAATGACAAAGATATTCGAAAAGAGCATAAAAAACTGCACAAAATCATACTAATATTTGCTATTTTGAGTGAGACTAAGTACATTTTAACCAGGCTAGGACGGCATCCTAGCATGGGAACCTTTGACTTTGAAAAACACATGGGAATGTGAGGGTTAACAGCTTTGCTGGGATTGTTGCGGATAAATGTCTCATATTTTATAGCAAGTTGTGTCATGACCACACCTGGGCGTGGGGGGTTTGGGGGGTATGCACCCCCAGAAACAAAATACCCCCCAGAAATCAAAATACCCCCCAGAATTCAATTTTTGAAAATTTTTTTCGCAATTTTTTGATGCTAATGGATAGTGCTTGATGAGAAACGTCGAAAAATGGTGTTTTTATTGCCATACCACCATTTTTAAGGCTATTTTTCGACCTTCAAAAAAATCTTACACCCCCCAGAATTTTCTTGCTGCCCACGTATGGTCATGACCATACGTGGGCAGCAAGAAATTCTGGGTGCAAGATTTTTTGAAGGTCAAAAATGGCCTTAAAAATGGTAGTATGGTGATAAAAACACCATTTTTCGACGTTTCTCATCAAGCACTATCCATTGGCATCAAAAAATTGCGAAAAAAGCGAAAAAAATTTCAAAAATTGAATTCTGGGGGGTATTTTGATTTCTGGAGAGAGTATTTTGGTTTCTGGGGGAATATCCCCCAAACTACGCCCAGGTGTGGTCATGACCATAGAAAGACCTCCCCTCATACTTGATTTTAGTGTATAGTACAAATCCTTAGAATAAGATGCAAACAGAGCAAATTGGGTTTCTGGGATGCTTTGAAATAGGTAATCCTCTGTGATACCTGGTAGGGACACGCCTCCCTGAAAATATCTATTCTGAAACAAAAAATCTTGCTTTTTTTCTTGGCTATTTTTAAGTTTTTTTTCCATTTCTGCCTATCTACCCCTGCTTTAAAATTGGCATGGACCATATTTTGACTAAGAATTGAAATCCACAACTTCTCTGAGTAAGTGAACCGTCAAACGTTGTCTTACAGCTTCTGCCCAAAACAAGATACTTGTTTACTTCTTGTACTCTTCAATCAACAATTGTTTTTTCATTTTCTGTTTTGACTTAGGTCAGCAAGAATATGTTATACTAGCAGAAATGTCAAAAAGTTTTTCAAAAGTGGATTCAGGTATTTCTTTTACATGCAATGTTTTCTATAAATGAACTTATCACTCTGAAATTCAAATCTCCGTAGTGACTATGTGTTTCTGAGTTGAAATTTATTTCTATGTACACTTTCAACTACAGAGAAGTTGTTTTTATTCAACCTTTTAGTGGCCAATGTTCCCAATCAGTAACATATTTTCAAAATTTTGTTGCAAAACAACTACTCATCTAATTTAAATAATACTTGTTTTGGATGAGAAAGAAGATGTTTGCCTATCCTGTGAAAACATTTTCAAAACTTAATTATGAGCATGTGCTATGCTATACTGTCTTAAGGTAGGCAAAAATAGTAAAAATTTGTCATATATTGTCAATTGACATACAAAATTTTTGAGCCAAATGTCATGCAGTCATGTTTGCAGAGGTTTTCTGATCATTTTGGTATGTTATTTAATTCTATTTAGTTGTTCATCAAAAGTTATGGTTAAATTTAAATTGATGTTACCGTTTTGGGAACTTTGGCCTATTGGCAGTCACATAAAATAATAATAATGCTTTATTCAAAGTACCTACGGGTTTGAATAAAGAATTATTATTATTTTATGTGACTGCCAACAGGCCAAAATACCTTTCTTTAGATATGAACCAGTCACAAACATTTAGAAGACCGTTTGGGAACATTGGCTCCTAGGAGTGCAAAAATAGTTATTTCCTGGAAGGTAAACAAAATCTATGGGGCAACATATGTAACCTCATCCATGCTCTTTAGTGACCTCTCATGCATTACTTCAATTTCTGGAGCTCCACAAGCATTCTGGTATGACTCCAATGCACATATTCAAAATATTAAATGCAGGTTTATGGGATTCTTCACTTGATTCTATGTGTTACAATTACACAACAATGTAGCGCTTGATTTCTAGCTGTTTTTAGGCAAAAATTCAAGTGTTTCTGTAAATAATTTTAGGTGCTCCTGCAGAAATTACCTGCTCTACCTTACTTTGCTTTATTTTTTTAACTTTAATTTACAGAGCCATTAATCTCTAGAGACTTAGAGACAAATTTTCTTGAATTCATGCACAATATCTTGTGTTTTTGATCTGTAGAACTTGCACTGTACTTTATCAAACTCTATATAACTACTGATTTCTAAAATTTTTAATAGCTCAGAAGCATGTTAGCAACATAACTAAACTTTAAGTGTAAGTTTATTGGACTATCAATAACAACTGCGGAGAGGTAAATGTCCAAATGATTAAACATATGATATTATGACTAACTTTAATTCACTGTAAAATTTTACTTATTAGAAATTGAATGAAATCGTCAAATTGACTATATTACACCCTGACTTCCTGTTATTTCCCGAATATTGATTCATGGTTTCTAATTTTTAGTATACCAAAATACATTGATGCAGTGTAAATAGCTCTGAGATCACGGGCATTAGTTCAACAGTGTAGAAATGAGGAAACCAATAAATTTTGAAAAATCTAGAAAAAACAAAAATTCAGATTATAGCTAAATAATAGTTTTTTACTCATCTTAGCTAGACATTATTTAATGTTATCTAAACAGCAAGGGAATCTAGTAAAAACAAATATAGAGTACGGTGTCTACTCAAACTTTCTTGGTTTTCTGATATGTTTTGCAAAACATAACAGAACATGAAATTTGGCAAAAAAGGTTCCCCAAGAAGCCAACATTCCCAAATGGGAACATATGAACAACATGATAGAGAGGAGAGCTTTTGCTCTGGGTTTTGCATACAGTCTTACATTTTACACATTTGAAACATATTAAGATTGCATTGCTGTAGCATATCTGCATCTTAGAGCGGACTCTAAAATGTTAATATATTCTATGCATTCAGAAGCAATTTCAGGTAATGAAACAAGATTTTTTGCCATGTTTTGCATTTTTTTATTAAATATGTAGGTTTTGGTGGTAAAATTAAAAAATTAAGTGATTCTGCAAAAATTTTAGCAAAATGTTTTTTTAGAATTTAATTTAAAATTGTTTCTGCAGCCATTTTTTATGAGACATTTTGAAATTTTTTGATAGTGGAATTTAGACAGACAGATGAACATTCAGATGCATAAATCCCCTGGAATCCAGCAAATCCCATAGAAAATGTAGCACCCTCTGAATAGATTTTTGGTGCTATTCTTGGCTTATTTTACCCTACCTAGCCCCCCAAAATTTGGTTTGGCACCTGTATGGTCCCAGGCACATATGGGAACTGGGTGTTATACACCCCTAGAAGGCTATACACAACCTCCAAAAACTAAAATACCCACCCTAAAATATAATTTTTAATTTTTTTGCAATTTTTTAATGCCAATGGATAGTGCTCAACAAGAAATGTTGGAAAAATGGTGTTTCTAGCATACTGCCATTTTTAAGCTCATTTTTTGACCTTTAATAATTTTGCACCCTCCCTCTTTTCCCAAATTTTGGTGCTGCCCACCTATGATACCAGGCACAACCAGACATGAGGTGGTCAAATCCATGTATGCACTGCAAGGCCAATATGTTCGTCAAACGCTTTGGCAAGGGTGACTTTTTCAGAATAAAATGACCTCAAAAACTTGTATTAACACTTAAATGCACACCTGGGCGTGGGGGGGGTTTGGGGGTATGCACCCCCAGAAACCAAATACCCCCCCCAGAAATCAAAATACCCCCCCAGAATTCAATTTTTGAAAATTTTTTTCGTGTTTTTCGCAATTTTTTGATGCCAATGGATACTGCTTGATGAGAAACGTCGAAAAATGGTGTTTTTATCGCCATACCACCATTTTTAAGGTCATTTTTCGACCTTCAAAAAAATCTTGCACCCCCCAGAATTTTCTTGCTGCCCATGTATGCTTAAATGGCATTAAAATTATATTATTCCACGGTTTCCTGGTCAATTTCATGCAATTTTTGAAGAAAAATTTTCAATTTTAGTCCTTTTTTGGCCTTTATTTTGCCTCATTTTCTTCAAAAAATTTTTAATTTTCCTATTTGACCATTTAGGTGCATGCCTGGTTGTATCTTGTTCCCTGAAATGAAAAAAAATGAAAATTTTTAAAGGGAAAGTAGGGCATGGAACCAAAAATGACAAAACTCTATAGGTTCACGCAAAAGTGTGAATATAATTTGACACTGCATATCAATATAGTTCTTTATATTTTAGCATTTATATCAGTCTTTCAAGCCTATATTTCACAGATTCTAGTTGATTTGGGCACATTATAAGAAAATTATCATTTTACATCAATTTTTTATCTGTCATTTTGCCTTATTTTTTGTCTAAGTTTCCAATTTTTCCATTTATTGATGAGTCCAAGAATTTCAAACCCATTCCCCATGTGCATATCTGAACATGACCACTTTAGTGGCATTGTTAACATCAGGTTCTAAAACAGTTTGTACAACTGAATAAAGCTGACTTGTGCTTGTCAGCCATGCTTTATAACAATGGTTAACATTACACATGGGATTAAGATTTAGTAAAAAATTGCAATCACAAAAATTTGCCAAAAAATGGTTTGGATTTCTAAGATAAAATTGAAGTACATCATATGCTTCAGATAAAAATTTTTTTTAAAAGCAGCTTTATCTGAACATGTGTCCCATCAATTGCTCCAAGACACAACAGGAAATTCCATCTTGTCCAATACTTATCAGCAATCTCATGCAAATCAGCGGAGGCTTTACAAATTTTGGAGAGCTGTTGCTCTGAGTTTTTGCATACAGTCTTACATTTTACAGATTTGAAACATATTAAGATTGCATTGCTGTAGCATATCTGCATCTTAGAGCGGACTCTAAAAGGTTAATATCGTTGCCGCTATGCAAAAAGGTGCTACATCCACTTTTGTGCAAAACAGAGTTAGATGCATTTTTAAGGTCCTTATGCATGTACCTAGATATGCTAAAAAGTTTGACATCCACTCTGTCATCATTGCCATGTTATAACCAATATTAAATTTTAGCATTTTAGATTTGGTATGCCAAAAGGTGCTATATGACTAATCTCTGAGCGATTGGCATGAACCAGTATGCCTGAAGGTGCTATGCAACTGTAGGACGTTTTGCCTTACCAGCCTCAGTGATACTATGATATAAAATTACTTTGTGAAAAGAAGTGACATCCAACTCATACATTTATGACCTGTTCTGTGTATGATTAATAAGTAAAAGCTTATTGCTATGAAGTTTGCATCCTGTTTGCTTACAGCATATTGCTTAGCTTGCACACTTTGGTTTGCTTGTCTGCAAAATTCACATGCTTTTGAATATGCATATCAGATAATCTGTCAATTCAAAATTTTTGTTGGGGGTGGCTGATCAGTTTTGGAGGGCAACTTTGATGAACTTAGGATTTAAATTTGGCAAAAATTGGGCGGCTAAAAAATCTCAGTATATAGAGGGTGTGAAGGAAAGAATTTACTAAGGGTGTGGGAGGGTCTCATCCCAGTATACCTTTATTATTGTTCCCTATTTCTTAATGCTATTTCACAATAATCAGCCTGCATTGCTTCATGATTTTATTGCTCTCCTATTGTACTTCTCTAATTGAAACGCTAAAGCAAAAAATTTAAAAATTATCAATTTTTATGCTTTTTTATTTCTTATAATTATTGAGTAACTCGGCTTGAGCTTTTAGTTGCTTTTGCCTCTGTGTAATACTACGTTAACTTTTATACCTTTCAATAAATAAGGCTCATGGCTTATAGTGCAACTTTTTAGCCTAGGGATGTCCAAAAAGTCTGCTTCAGCCATCTTAGAAAATTTTCCTGTAGCCGAAGAAGCATCTGAATCTTCTAAAGATGATACAATTCTATCAAGCATGGTAGTTAAACAAAAATTAGGGGAGCCGCCCTTCAGTAGCCCTGCAGAGCAAGACAAGAACAGCTCATCAGCAGAAGCTGAAAGTGGATCAGAATATCAGCCCTCTGAAGGGTTGGATGACAGTTCAGCAGCTTCAAAAGAAGAAGATTTATAACAAGGTGAAAGCATTGTTGACACTAGTGTTGAAGGGAGTCAGTCCAGTGGAAGAAGCAGCCGCTGGAGGAAAGGAGATCCTTCTAAATAGAAGAGAAACAAACAAAAAGAGGCAAGATCTGGTGGAGTTGCGTTTGTTAGTGAAAGAGGCATTGAGAAAGGTGCAAGTGCCCCAAAAGTTCTTGGAAATCATATTCACATGAATAATTTGTCCTATAAGTGCTGTGAATTTTCTGAGGAAGATCGTCAGACTGCATTCTCAAATTTCTTGGCTCACAGAGACTCTTTTAAGGCCAAAAGAATTTTTGCTAAAGTTTACCTTGGAATGTACAATAAAAAGAAGACGTGTCAATCAAGGAGTTGTTAGAAAGCATTTCATTTATGAATACTGGTTGCAAAAGGGTGATCAGCGACTCAAGGTTTGTAGAGAATTTTTCTGCAAGACACTTGCAATCTCCTACAAGCCAATAGTTAGAAGCTTACGGTGAGTGTATATTGACGGGTGAGTTCATTGGCAGCAACAAATGTGGAAAGCACAAACCAGCTAATAAGCTGAAGCCTGAAGTTTCGCCAGCAATCAAGGATCACATTGAATCATTTCCAGTTGTAGATTCACACTATTGCAGAAAGTCAACTCAGCAAAGGTACTTAGATTGCAAGTTAAGCATTGCCAAGATGTTTGATCTGTATAAACAAAAAATTGCTGGGACTGCCGCTGAAAAGGTCAGCTTTGAGAAATACAAGCAAGTTGTTGGAATGGACTACAATCTGTCATTTCATAAGCCACAAAAGGATCAATGTGTTTCCTGCTCATTGTATGAAAAAGCTCAAGAAGCTACTGAAGAGATGAAGGAACAGTATGAGCTTCACATGAAGCAAAAAGAAGCTTGTCGAGCAGCCATGAGGTCAGATATTGAAAAGTGTTCAACAGACTCTGATCTGGTAGTGATTACCATGGACTTGCAATCGGTTTTGCAGATTCCTCAGGCAGAAGCAAGCCCTTTCTATTACAAAAGAAAATTATGCATCTATAACTTCACAGTCTACAATGAAGCAAACAAAGAGGGACTTTGCTATATTTGGCCAGAAATTGATGGGTGTTGTGGAAGCAATGAAATCGGATCATGCATCAAAATGTTCATTGAAGACCAAGTCAAAAAAGGCAAGAAGAAGATCATTTTGTGGTCAGACAATTGCAGTGGGCAAAACAGGAACCGCTTTATTGCTGCCATGCTGAATCAGTTAGCTAAAAAGCTGCCAGTGGAATTCATTCAGCAGAATTTCCTAGAAGTTGGTCATACTCAGATGAATGTTGATAGCATGCACTCTGCAATCGAGCATTTGTCCAAAACTTGCTCAATCTTCTGCAAGACGGTCAAATGTTATTAAACAGGCTTGCAGAAGAAAGCCATACAGCGTGTTCCATCTGCACTTCTCTGATTTGGTGGATTCAGAAGCCATGAGCCTTGAAACCATGAAAAGCTCAATTTTCTTAAAAAATCGTGAAAAAGTTAACTGGCTTCTGATTGAATGTTTGCATTTTAGAGGCGGTGTTGATAGCCAGGTGTCAATTAGATACAACCATTCTGAGGAGTTTAAAGCAAGAAAGATTCTGTTTCACCCAGCCTAACACTAAAGCTTACTAACACTCTGACATTTTCTTTCACAATTAACTTTTTCTAATGAAATCTAACGTATTCATCAGCAATTAATATTAAATTTCTTCAGTTTCAAGCTGAAGTTTAAGACTTTGTGGAACAGAATATCAATTAGGAACTTGAATAAATTGTAAGAATATGAATAAAATTTTTTGTAGCTAGTTGATGTTGAACCTCACAAAAAACGAGGCCGGCCAAACACATGGAAAGCTCTGTACAATGCCTTAATTCCTATCAGTCAAGCAAAAAAAACGTGATCTGCTATCCCTGTGCAATCAGAAACTCATTCCTGAAGAGTTTCATGCATGGATAGAGTAAAAAATGATCAAGTTTGAATGTATTTTCCACTTTCTGATGTGCGTTTTTTCCAGATCATTGCCCACTGAGTCAATGGAGCAGGATGATGACGGATCTGAAACTGACAATGATGATTAATTTTTTACTGTGTTATGTGCATTTTGAATGATCTGCTGGTGCTTTTCTAATTGCATTTAATAAACATTTGCAAGGCTTTTGTTGTTCACTAGCAGTAGATTGTTGTTTAACAAGTATCATCAATAGAATTCACTTTCTTATTAATTATGTTGCTCTACATCCTGCGCTAATGCATGCCTAATACACATAAAAAGTATGCAAAATGGTGCTAAATCCAAAAGTTACAGTAATTTAGTGATATAAGTATCTGAGAGTTATGGAAACTCAGGCACATGTTGCTAACTTCATACTTGGTATTCATGCAAATTTTCATTGATTAGGGACAAATTCCTGATTTTTCATGCCTAATTGAAACTTTAAACAAAGATATCTCAAAAACACCAAAAGTGGATGTAGCACCTTTTTGCATAGCGGCGAAAATATATTCTAGGCGTTCAGAAGCAATTTCAGGTAATGAAACAAGATTTTCTGCCATGTTTTGCATTTTTTATTGAATATGTAGGTTTTAATAAAAAAATTAAAAAATTAAGGGATTCCCCAAAAATTTTAGCAATATGTTTTTTATAATTTAATTTAAAATCGTTTTTGCAGCCATTTTTTTCCTGAGAAATTTCAAAATTTTTGATAGCAGGATTTGGACAGATGAACATTCAGATGCCTAAATCACCAAGAACCCAATAGATCCCACAAAAATTGTAACACCCTCTGAATAGATTTTTGGTGCTAGTCTTGGCTATTTTACCCTACCCAGCCCCCTGAAATTTGGTTCGACCCCTGTATGGTCCCAGGCACATATGGGAACTGGGGGTTATACACCCCTAGAAGGCTTTACACAACCTCCAAAAACTGAATTACCCACCCTAGGATATAATTTTTAATTTTTTTGTAATTTTTTAATGCCAATGGATAGTGCTCAATAGTGTTGTAAAAGATATCTTTATCTTTATCTTTTTAGCAAGATAAAGATAAAGATAAAGATATCTTCATCTTTATCTTGACAATTTCATTATTTTAGCTTCATCTTTATCTTTATCTTTTGGAAAAATCACAGGCCAT
This sequence comes from Mermis nigrescens, assembly GCA_036768485.1. Taxonomy (NCBI): domain Eukaryota; kingdom Metazoa; phylum Nematoda; class Enoplea; order Mermithida; family Mermithidae; genus Mermis; species Mermis nigrescens. The sequence continues at coordinate 203,680 of JAVLUZ010000590.1, forward strand.
CTTTATCTTTTTCATAGGAATTTATCTTGCTAAAAAAAGATAAAGTATGTACATAAGTTAGCCTGTAATCCAAAGTGTAGGTTTGACTTGAAATACATTTAGACACATTCAAGTTTTAGTAATACAAGAAAAGAAAAGAAAACAATTTTTTAAACCCTATGGTGTGCAGCCCAAACTAATGCCTGTATATCAACCTAAGTAAGTGGGAGTGATACCAATCTAAGCGAGAGCCTTTTTCAGTAAATGTTTTTGGAGGCTACAGTAATCCCTTCTTTCTTATCTACTGTAGGTCGCTAGATCTCACTGTTGCTACAAAGCAAGGAAGGGTTTTTCAATAGCATTCTTGCGGCATAATTTAAAGCATGGGTAAAAACCAGAAACGGAAATGTTGGGTAAAATCCGGAAGTGAAAATGGAAACAGTGGGCAGAAGCTGGAAATGGAAACAATGGGTAGATGCCGGAAACAGAAACAATCCAAAGCGCTGGAACTGGGGTTCTTAAGTAGGGCATATCAGGGTAACACCCCCAACCTCGTTTCTGGCAAAATTTTACCCATGGAAGGGGGTTTAGAGGCATGGAAATGGGGTACCCCATTATCCATAAATGTAGCTGACCCTGTTTCCATCGGGGGTTTCTCCGCCCTGGTGGCACTCCAAAGCGCCAGAACCGGGGTTCAGCAAGTGGGGCACATCAGGGTCAACACCCCAACTCTGTTTCCGGCAAAATTTCCCTCACTGAAGGGGTGTTCAGGGGCTCGGAAATGGGGTACCCCATGATACATATATGTAGCTGACCCCAATTGCCTTGGGGTTTTCTCTGCTCTGGGGGTGATCTAAAATACCGGAAACGGGATTTCCCACGTAGGGCGCATCAGGGTCAACACACTTAAACTCGTTTTTTGGCAAAATTACTCTCACTGAAGGGGGTTAGGGGCTCAGAAAGGGGTACTTCATTATTCACATGAGAAGCTGACCCCGCTTCCCTTGGGGGTTTCTCTGCCCTGGGGGCAGTTCAAAATGCCGGAACCGGGGTTTCCCAATTAGCGCCTATTAAGGGTCAACACCCCAACCCTATTTCCGGCAAAATTTTGCTGACTGAAGGGGTTCAGGGGCCTGCAAAGGGGTATCTCATCATCCATATATGTAGCTAAATCTGGTTCCATCAAGGGTTTCTCCACCCTGGGGGCAGTCCAAAGTGCCAGAACCGGATTTCCGCAAGTAGGGCTCATCAGGGTCAACAACCCAAACTCTGTTTTGGCAGAAGGGAGTTTAGAGGCTCAGAAAGGGGTACCCCATTATTAATATGTACAGCTGACCCCGGTTCCGTCCCAAAAGGGTCAAAACCCCTCACCCGGTTCCCGACAAAATTTCACTCACTGAATGGGCTTTAGGGGCTCAGAAACAGAGTACCCCATTATTCATTTATGTATGTAGCTGACCCTGGTTCTGTCAGGGGTTTCTCCGCCCTTGGGGCAGTCCAAACTGCTGGAACCGGGGTTTTGCAAGTAAGACCCATAAGGGTCAACACCCCTAACTCGATTTCTGGCAAAATTTCACTCACTGAAGGGCGTTTATGGGCTCAGAAATGGGGTACCCAATCATTCATATATGTAGCTGACTCCAGTTCCATTGGGGGTTTCTCCGACCTGGGAATAGTCCAAGTGCCAGAAACAGAGTTGGGGGTGTTGTCCCTGATGCGCCCTAGTTGAGGAATCCTAGTTCTGGCACTTTGGAGTGCCATAGGGCAGAAGAAACCTTCAATGTAACCGCAGTCAGCTATAAATATGAATAATGGTGTACCCTGTTTCTGAGCCCCTAAACCCCCTTTCCTGAGTAAGATTTTGCCAGAAACGGGTATGGAGGTGTTGACCATGATTTGCCCTACTTGAGCAACCCCGGTTCCGGCACTTTAGAGTGCCCAGGGCAAAGAAACTCTCAATGGAACTAGGGTCTGCATCTCATACAAATAATGGGTACCACGTTTCTAAGCCATCTAAACCCCCTCGAGCAGGGAAGGAATTTAGGGGGGGCAATGGGGAGGCGGCTGCCCCCTATTGGCCCAAAATAGTGTACGAAATTAGGGATTTTTGAGCGATTTTTGGGTTAAAATGGCTAATTTTTCCGCCCAAGTCAGGGTTCTGCATCCCTACCCCCCTTAGGGGTACCGCCCCCTTAAAAAAAAACCTGGATCCGCTACTGCCCTCCAGTGAGGGAAATTTTGCCAAAAATGGGGTTGGGGATAGTGACTCCAATGGGCTGGGCCCTATTTGCTGAACCCCGGTTCCAGCACATTGGACTGCCTCCAGGGCTGAGAGACCCTTGATGGAACCAGTTTTAGCTACATATATGGATGATGGTATACACCATTTCCGAGCCCCTAAACCCCCTTCAGTGAAAAGTTTTAGCCGGAAATGGGGTGGGGATTGACCCTGATGTGCCCTACTTGGGGATCCCAGGTTCCAGCACTTTGGAGCTCCTACAGGGCAGAGAAACCCCCAACGGATTTGGTGTCAGCTACATATGGGTAAAATTTTAATTTTGCAGGAAACTGGGTGTGGGGTGTTGGCCCTGATATGGCCTACACATTTAGGGAACCCGGTTCCGACGCTTTGGTCGTTTCTGTTTTTGTTTCCGGCTTTTACCCATTGTTTCCATTTCCATTTCCGTTTCCGAATTTTTTTCCCATATAATTTGTTCTTGTCATTCAATTGATCAATCAACTTACAGATAAAAATCGCCAATTCAGCTTATCCTAAGTTGACACTTTATGCACAATAGACTTAGATGTTAATAAACGCCGTGAACTCCAGTGTAGCTCAGTGGTAAAACGTCTGCTTGTTGTTGAAGCAACCCAGCTTTGATCCCAGCCAATAACTTTTTACTTAGCGCACTTACTACAGTATGTCTTATAACTGATTAAATGCCTAAATTCTATTTATATGGGCGGATTAGTGCATTAAACGGTCTCTCATTCTCACTTATCTACTCTGTCAAATTACAGTAACTTATCTTGTTTTGCTTAATGTAGCCCTTAAAAAATTCACTAAATGCTCTCGAATCAATGAAGCAGACTACAAGTCTAAAGCCTCATTCATACTTCACACAGAATCGCATCGCAGGATTATATGGCATGACTTTTTCTAAAAATTGCGCAACTTGTGAAAATCGTGCAAATTGAGGTATCATTTGATCCATTCATACTTCCTGCAAAACATCACACTATAATTCGCAAAATCAATGCATCGCGTATTCCATTCATTTGTACTTGCTGCAAATTTTTGCTAATTAGGTTTTCCCGCAATGCAACGAGCAATTCTGCAAATCTTGAAAAATATTGCAGAATTATTTTGCTACATTTTTTCTTTGTCCTTTCCTCAACTGACCTCATTACGAATTCAATGCTTTTGACGTTTGCATCATTTGCATAATGGCCGACTAGGGCCGTAAATTGTCAAAATTGAAATTTAAACTGGAACTGCGTGCATCAAAAATGCAAATTAGCATCAAGCCCCAAGATTGCGAATTTGCGTTGTCAATTTGTTGCTAAAAATAGTAATTTTTAACACTTTTCGCGCAAAAACACATGACAAAGTATGAATTGAAACGCGAATTATTGCATGATGAAATTTATGGATTGCGCGATTTATTTTGAATTGCGATTTTCACAGAATATGAATTGAAAAATTGTGTCACAGAAAATCCTGTGATTCGTGCAAACAATTATTTGCGCAAAAGTATGAATTGAATTCGCGAGCAAATCTGATCCTGCGAGCTGCAATTTTTGTAAGTTTGGCGCAATGCGTGGAGTATGAATGAGGCTTAAGCCTAGGAAAAATGGAGAAGTTTGAAAAAATCAATAACTGTTGCAACTTTACTTTGTATATAGGCGCACAGAGCAGGGTTTTGATGCTTCTGAAAAGAAAGAAGTGACTTGTTGTCAGTAGTATGTGTATAAATCAGACTGCGGGTAACCTCCAAACCTACATTTATGTGTGCTTAATGCCTTTGGCTGCTTTGCATCACCCACTTTCGTTTATTGCACATCACATCCATCATTTTCCTAGGTCCAGGCAACTATATTTACACTTTATCTTTATCTTTTTGGTACCTTTATCTTGCAAATTATCTTTATCTTTCTAAATTTTTTATCTTTATCTTTATCTTTTAGATTTTAAAATTTCAATTTTATCTTTATCTTTTACCTTGCGAAAAATCCTTATCTTTTACAACACTAGTGCTTTTTAAGAGATGTTGGAAAATAGTGTTTCTAGCATACCACCATTTTTAAGCTCATTTTTTTACCTCTAATAATTTTGAACCCTTTTACAAAATTTTAGTGCTGCCCACCTATGATCCCAGGCACAATCAGACATGAGGTGTTCAAATCCATGCATGCACTGAGAGGCCAATCTGTTGGTTAAACGTTTTGGCTAGGGTGAGTTTTTTTGGGATTAAAATGACCTCAAAAACTTGTATCAACACTTAAATAGCATTAAAACAATATTATTCCACGGTTTCTGGTAAATTTCAAGCACTTTTGAAGAAAAATTTTCAATTTTAGTCCTTTTTTGGCCTTCATTTTGCCTCATTTTCTTCAAAAAATCTTTAATTTTATTATCTGACCATTTAGGTGCATGCCTGGTTGTATCTTGTTCCCTGAAATAAAAATGAAAATTTTTCAAGGGAAAGTAGGGCATGGAACCAAAAAAGACAAAACTCTATAGGTTCATGCAAAACTGTATGAATATAATTTGACACTGTATATCAATTTAGTTTTTTTACTACTTTAGCATTTGTATCAGACTTTCAGGCCTATATTCCACAGATTCTAGTTGATTTAAGCACATTTTAAGAAAATTATCATTTTACATCAATTTTTAATCCGTCATTTTGCCTTATTTTTTGTCTAAATTTGCGATTTTTCAATTATTGATGAGTCTAAGAATTTCAAACCCATCCCCCATGTGCATATCTGAACATGACCACTTTAGTGGCATTGTTAACATCAGGGGTATTGGTAAGGTATGTGTACACCTGTTGTTAACCATGTGTACATCAAATTAACACAATGTGTTTTGGATTTTATAGATTAGGTGCCTAATATATGACTATAAATTATGTATAAACTATGATTTTTTCTATTTTTTAAAAAACCTACTTTTTTTAATTGTTAGAGAACACTAACATCAATAAGCTACATGAGCGGAAAGTGACAGCAAACATTTTTGAGAAAGTCCAAAAAAGGTCTCTGTTTATGCAGACCTCGCCACCAATACTCGGTCAGATGAGAAGGCAACAGGGCCATGGAGGTTCCGCATATCTGTCAATGTAATGTAGTCTTCATGTGACCCCAGTGGGTCTGGTTTCTTTGGACATAATAACGTCATTGAGCAAAGAACGCATCTGCAACATAGACAAGCTTTTTGACCACATGTAAACTATTGTTAAAGAGTTCTGTATCAATAATTTTGTTTGAAAAAATACATGATGATCATGCATCAAAAAAATGTTCTTAATTCGTCACTATGCCTTGGCCCACAAATTTTGCCATCTATTAATGCATTTTTTGTGCTCCGCTGCTTTTGCACTCGGAACAACAGAACCGTACGTAAACTTTTCCACAATCAGCTCGAGTGACTGTGGTTTGATATATTTTGCCATTGCAATTAAAAGTCCTAAAATTACGAAAATTCCTCATCTGATTAGGTAATGGAAGCGTCTGAGCATCAAGAATGAGACCTTGATCTCTAGCAAAAATTTCCAATACAATTTCCTTCTCTGTCAAATTACAAAATTCTCAAATATTCGGATCACGAGCCATGATGCTCACTAGACAGCAAAACAGGGGGAAACAATGATTATTAAACAAATAAATTGGTGAATCAATGCCAGTACCTCTTTATCTTCTTTTTCCTCCCCTAGAGTAAAAATTTAAAAACAAATTACATGATATGTTCCAGATAAAATATTTCTTCAAAAGCAGCTTTATCTGAACATGTGTCTTGTCAATTGCTCTGAGACACAATGGGAAATTTTATCTTGTCCAATACTTATCAGCAATCTCTTGCCAATCAGCGGAGGCTTTACAAATTTATCCTTCAATAAATTCCAAATTGCCAAACATGTTTCATGGCAGATCATATTCACTGTTGAAAACCCCATTCAATAAGCACAAGCAAAGCTGCACTGTTCATCTCCAGTAGCCAACAATCTGAATTAATATAAATCACGGCTCAGAAATTTAAAAATCATAAGCATTAGTAAAGTAAACGAGCGATTGAAGTGCTTTTGGTGATTTTTTTAAATTCACAACAATCTTTTATGATGATTTCTGCTACAAACATTTTTGACCACTATATTAAATTGGGTTGCATTCTAAATGCGCACACATGTTCTAGAGATTGGGTAAACTGACTTTCCTGCAGGAAGGGGGGGGTAAACCAGCACCTAATTTTACTTTCCAATATAAAATGTTGGTAATTTGTAATATTTTACTTTCTACATTTAATGTTATTAGACAGATGGAAATGTTGTTGTTTAAATTGTGCAAAAAATTTAGACCTAGCAGTGGTTCTGGTGTTACAGCTATAAGTGATATTTAATAATTATATGGCTTCAGTGTATTACATAGCTCTTAATTTTGTTACCTATATATGTTTTCTCATTCCCATCAGTAATATTACATGTATGTTGTTGTCTGAAAAAGGCGCTTACCTTTATACCTAGGCAAATTCATAATTTATTTAAAGTGCTTATGTTTAAACTTATTCAAATTTATATTTTATTCAATTGATTTAAATCTGTCCATTTCTTTTAAAAATATTTCATGCTATCATGCTTTAAGAAGATTAAACATTGCCAAAAACGTCAAGAATACAATGTTTTTGAGGCATGTCCACTATTTTTGAGCCCAAAAAGGCACTTTGAAATTTCATCATCCACCCCAGAATTTCCAAGGTGTGCATGTCTTGTGGGGGACAGCCAAACTTGGCAAGGTTCAGGGACCCCTCTACCAAATTACCTGTCACTTAATCATATTGGATAGCAAGTGCATGTGGGGGCTTAGATCCTCCCTCCCGGGAATCCAGCAGACCCCCAGAAAAAAACGATAAACTCGCAGAATTAATTTTTTTACGTTAATTAGAATTTTAAGCTTAACCAGGATCCAAGAATTGGTAACCACTCATAAAATTTTGATCACTTTTGGTGTTGACTTGCAAAATAAGACCCAAACATTGAATTTATGTACTGGTCCCACATTTCGGATTTTACCCCTCCCTTTGCCTATACTGGTCTGTGTTGGACTGTAAATCATGTTGTTTCCAGTGTGATATGAATTATTTTTCACTTCAAAATGCCAAGATCACAAAATCTATTGAAGACTATTTGTTAAATTATATCTCATTAGAAAGAGCTTCAATTTTCTATCTATTCACAGAAAAAATGCCAACAACCTTGAAGCAGTAAAAAATTATGAATCTAAATTAGTAAAAAATGCAGTCATTTTATTACAGTAATTAAAATGGCAGCCATATTATAGTTTTTTCAACTTATCCAAATCAAAGAGACAAATAGTTATTAAAAAACTCTTGCTTTGCTCCTGTCAAAATGTGCATAATTGTTAAATTATGTAAAGTAGATAGAAAACTAAAGCATAAAGCATTGTTTTTCCAATATGGCTGCCCCCATGAAATAAATTTGTATAAAGGAAACTGGAAGAAGGAGCAAATCTTGATTAACTGTGCTTATTGCACAAGAAAGCTCATCTAAAGACCAACTATTTTACTACTATTGAGCTTTCTGTCTACAATACAGGGTAAATGAAAGCTTGAGCCAATTTTTTGATATTTTTCCAGTCGACAAGCTACAGTAATGAGCAATTTTGATTTCCTTTGGAAAAATATTTGCTACCTAAAATTTTCTATCTAAAACATTTTCTTTTGTCCTAATTGGAACAGTTGTTTCTGAGATTTGCTTAAAAAGACCTGAAAGGTGTCAAATACTTTTTGAGTGATCATCAATCACTTTGTCTTTGAAGGCTTACAGTGAGCTCAAAACTGTAGCATTCAAACTAAAAGCACATACTGCTGAAAGCAGTTTGATTGCTGATTCCAAAATGCATATAATCATGTTGTTTAATTGTTTAACTCATTTATAGTAGGCATTCCAATGCTAATTTTGCTGTTCATAGTTAAAACAATGTGAAATGGCGCCAAACGCCTGGGAAAGATCAAAGTTTTCTCCAAAAAAGTTATTCAGGGAGGGAAGCAAAATACACAAAGTTCCCAAATGACTGTAAGAATGGCCAATATCAGTTGAAATTCCCTTGTGCATGTGCTTGGGAAGAAGGGGCTAAGGGGTTTGACCTTTACCCCATAAATTACAAGTGAACTCCTACAAAATGACTGCAAATCCCCACCCGGCCCCTTAGAATTTTTGATTTTTTGTAAAAGTTGTAAAAAGTGTGCCTTTTTAAGCATTTTCAGCCCATTTTTAGCTCAAAAATAATAGAATTTTGGTCCTTTGCGCCATTCATACATTTTTTAACCATATTTGTTTAATTTACTCGATTTTCTGAAATTAAATAATAACCCTCAGCTGATTCTTGCCTGCTTGCAAGCTGTGTGTGCTAACACTGTCAAATGCTAATGTGTTATTAAGAGCAAACCAATAATACAATGAGTAGAAACACACAATAATATATGCGCAACAAATGCACCAGACAAACCCACACTAACCCTTATTTAAGCTCAGATCAACCATCATAAATATACTAATATTTTGCTTTGACTCAAAAATAAAGAACCATCTAATAGCAACAGAAATTATATCAATAAGTTTACCTAGAAACAAGTGATGCCAAAAACCTGAAGTCTACTTAATAAATGAAAGTATTAGGCTATGCAAGTTATGTAAAACATTTCACAGAATCATAGTTAAACTGAATCATAGCAAAAAGTGCCCCAATGTTTTGAAAGCACCTAAATAAACAAAGCCATGGGGACATTCCTTAACCCTTTAAGGACTATTGCCCAGGGATTATACATATGGAAAGCCAGGAGGCTGAAATGATTAAAAATGTTGATGAGTACAATAATGATGTTTTTTGACATTTTGACCTGTAACAATTTTTTTCAAATTGTAATAGTTAAGCCTCACACTACTATTGTTGGAGAAAAACAGAGCTGTAATAAAATTGTTGCTGGAACTATCCATGATCAAATCATAGCAAGACTTGATGAAGAAAGTAAAAGCAGATTTCAGTCTGAAGTTGAAAACTTGGTTCAAGCAGAAACCGCAGCAGTCAAGCCAGAACTTATTGTAACAGCGAACATGATACGAACGGTATATTTAGAAGCATTATTAAACATACCACTGTACCAGCACGTTAACATGGTAAAGTACTTAAAAGCCGCGCAAGTGAATATGGGCTGATGCACCATTATGAAAGGAGGAGCGCAACAAGAATGTTGAACATGATAAGTGATGTTTTTCACAGAAAATTATTAAAACATCTAGCCACATCATGATATCCTATTTCAATAATATTGGATGCAACAACTGATGCACGTGGAAAACATTACGCTATAATTTATTTGAAATCATTAGAGACTGATCAAAATGCTGATTTGGAAGTTACACAAGTGCGCCCAGTTTTGTACTTCTATAAACTGATTGAGTTTGGAATAAATGAAGATGCAACAGCTTATCTTGAAATTATACAGCAATCCATTGAATCTGAGACAATCGAAAAAGAACACAAGTTTGCGCAAGTATTTAAAAACAACTTAATTGGTTTCGGCTCCGATGGTGCAAGTGTAATGATTGGTCGTAACAATGGCTTAGTAGTAAAATTACAACAGTATATCGGACATAATTTAATAGCAGTCCACTGCCTTGCACATCGGCTTCATCTAGCAACAGGAAGAGCATGGCAGGATCAAGACACGTTTAAAAAGTTCGAAACCTTAATTAATCAAATATACGTATTTTACAACAACAGAGGCCACAAAAGAAAAGCTCATATACGTGCAACAGCATCCATCATGCAAGAAACGTACTATGATTACACACAAATATTCAGCGTCCGCTGGATAAGCTCAGAATTTCAAGCGGTTTCACGAGTAAATAAATCATACAATCTTTTGCTCTCAGACTTGGACGACATATCCAAAAGCAATGAATTCTTGTCAAACACACAGAAGGATGCTAAAAACATATACAACCAATTGAAAGAGAAAAACTTTGTATCATTTATGAAATTCGCCCTAGACATACTCAATTTGTTCAAAGCTCTTTCGGTAAAGCTTCAAGCCCAATATGGCGTTGTTATTGACAAGACTAACTTATTCGAATCATTTAAAATAAACCTGCGGAACCGCAAATTGTCCCCAGCAGTAGAAGAAGTAAAATTGTATGAAACTGCGATTTGCCAAGAATCCACGTTCGAAGAGCCAGTAGCATGCAAGGCATTACAAAAATATGAGGAAAGTGAAGTTGTTACTTACAACGGCATTCTGTTGCAAGACAGTAAAGTATTCCCTAAATTATCAGAAATTCGTGCTAGATTTGTAGAAAAATTGATGGATGAAATTGATTACTATTTCAACAGAAACGAATTCCAACATTTCCAGCCATTTGAACCTAAACAGCTTCCCACAGATAGCTTTGCTGTTGCAACACACGAAAGCATGCAATCGATCATGATTTTATCAGAAAAATTTGGGCTCCCGCCAAGTAATACAGTGGATGAATGGCAAGAAGTGCTTACAGCCATACGTGGACAGCAAAAAAATTCTGGGGGGAGTTGCAAGATTTTTTGAAGGTCAAAAAATGGCCTTAAAAATGGTGGTAGGGCAATAAAAACACCATTATTCGACGTTTCTCATCAAGCACTATCCATTGGCATTAAAAAATTGCAAAAAAAACAAAAAAAATTTTTCAAAAATTGAATTCTGGGGAGGGGTATTTTGATTTCTGGGGGGGGGGTATTTTGGTTTTTTTTGAGGGGGGGTGCATACCCCCCAAAACCCCCACGCACTCATGGTGTGCTGTACAGCTATAGTTGATTCAGACAACTTTGAAAGATATCAAAATGCTCCATCAATGATCTTTTACGGCAATTTCTTAGCTGATACAGGCATTCCCTGGAAGGCTAACATAAGGAGATTTGTTGAAATTCTGCTGGTATTGCCAATTGGGTCAGCTGATGCCGAACGTGGATTTTCGATCTTAAAGCATATCAGATACGACAGGCGCACAAGCCTTGGTAACTTCTTACAGTTTTACATAGATGTAAGAGAGGGGTGAAGAAGTGAAATCCCACCCACCCAAAGTTGGCTATTCCCCATCCACCCAGAAGGAAAAATGTTTTAACCCTTCCAAAGATTTTTAGGTACAAATCAAATTTTTAGGCACTTTTTTGCCATTTGGTCGAAAATTGAAGACTTTTCCGACCCCCCCCCCATTGAAAATGGCCATGCATCTCCTACCAAAACGTAGAGCCATCATATGTATGCTACTTTATATAAGCACTTAAGTAAACTAACAAAAGTTGGCCCTACATTCCATCCCCTATTGAGAAAAAATTTCCCCTTGATTTTAGACAAAATTTACTATTCTTAGGTGCTTTTCTCGCCATTTTTGGGTAAAAATCAGTGACTCGCTTCATCACTACTACCCCTTAAAACTAGTTGGGTATAACCAAAAAGAATTTAGAAGGTACAATTATACACCCATCCCATAGGTGCGCAAGGTCAAACTTTTAGAGGGGTGAAAACCAAAAATTGGCGGATAGCTATAAGCTTCAAAAAACGATTTATATAGCCATTTTGGGCTCAGAAAATTAGCTATATAGCCTTTTTGGGCTCAGTATACTAGCTAAACAGCCTTTCTGGACTCACAAACATAGCTATATAGCCTTTTGGACTACAAATAGCTATTTTGCCTATTTTCGAGTAAGAAAATAGCTATATATCTTTTTAAAACTTAGAAAAGACAAGTACTTAGCATTTCTGAGCTCACACATGTATGATTCTAAGTCTAAAAAGGCTATATGTCTAGTTTTCTGAGCACAAAAAGGTCATATAGCTAATTTTCTGAGCCCAAAAAAAGGAAATATAGCAATATTTTTCTAGCCAAAACAGCTGTATAGCTATCAGTCATTTAGAGTTCAGGGGAGATTAATACCCCTATTACCCCTTGCTTTTGTATGACCCGTCCGACATTTACAAAATTACCGCTTCCCCTAATCTGGCACAAACTTGATTTACACGCTGGCTGCGATCAATCTATTTTAGTGAGAGACATTCAAAACATGTTATTTATTGATACACCATTTCTATTTTTAGTATCAATATTCTTATGTTGTGCAATGTGCACCTGTATTGTAGGCTTGTCACACCTAAACGCTCTACTACGCATCAGGATCAATGGTCCCACGATTGAGAACTTCAATCCTTTTCCGTACGCTACTGTATGGGTTAAACGGGGACATTGTTTGACTGACGCCGATGCCAACCATCCAAACAAAGAAAAGCCTAGAAAAGGACAAGAATTAGATCACAACACAATATACAACACTGAAACTGATGATACTCAATCTGTTTTCCTTCCTAAAAGCCACCTTTTTTAGTCGCAACTTCTTTTATGGAAATAAATCTCTTCTACTTGTTTATAAATGTCATCTAATGTATCATTTGTTGACTAGTGCTTGCAAACATATACATTTTTAACAATCACACAGAGTTCAGAAAAGCAGCTTTGTGTAATTAGACAGAGAATTAATTAAGTCTCAAAATTCTAGTGCAATTGTTCTTAATGAAAGTTACAAACGACTACTAAAAACAGTAACAAACAGTATTGAATATTGATGTAATGCATCATAAATTTTATTACATTTAAATGAAGACTAAGGTAATTTTGTCAATCTTAAGCACACTTATACATGTAGCAGAGGGGATGAGGAAAGACGACTATCCCCCCGGAACTTTATCCTCAATTTTAGGCTAAATATCACTATTTAAAGACTTCTTTTTGCCAGGTCAAACTTAGTAGTTCGCTACCACACGCCTCCCTAATGGCGGGTAAGGTTTGGGTACCCCAAAAATTATTAGCCGCTCCACGTATGCCCCAAATAGTTTTCTTGCCTATTAAGATTCATTTCTATAGACTTTTGAATGATTGAACATGCTGGTGAAGAGTATTTCTACTTTGTTTTCAGCTATTTTAGGCAAAGCGTGATATGATGCACATTGAATGCTTTACTATCCTTGTATTGCTTTTTTTAACGAACTATGAAGGAAAGATGAAGTCACAAAAGATCGAAAATTCCCTTGGAATCAGCAATGCAAGCTATGAAATGGAAGAAGAAAGAGTATTGGAATGTGTTCATCATGCATCGACATCATACATTACATGCGGGTAAATGTATTTACGAGATTTATAGGGATTTTTGGTTAATTTTTAGGGCAAAATACGTTTTTTCGAACAAAAATTAAGGTTTCGCCATCCCCTGCCCTTTGAAGTTCCGCCAGCTGCCCCTTACAGAATCCTGGATCTGCGTCTGTGTGTTAATTAGCTGCTTAGTAAAAAATATAAGGGTAAGGTTTATGTTTTCATTTTGTACTAGTCATTATATACTTACTCTCAGGGCCGTATCTAAGGGGTGGGGCGGCTGCCCTCAGTAGTTAACCGTGGGTCCCTAGATAGATTTTTATTTTTTATAACAAAAAATCAATTATAATAATCAATTATAATAAACATGTCCAGACATGCCCAGAGTAAGTGGGGGGGTAGTCCAGAGGGGTTGGGCGTGCCCGGACGTGCCCAGGAGGGGGTGCGCGCGCCAGCCCAGGGCCAGGGGAAGGGGTAAATTTCCCTGGGGGAAATTTCCTCAGGGGAAAACTTGAAATAACTATAACTCAAGAACCAACGGTCGGATTAAGCTCAAATTTTCAGGATATGTTGAGTATGCTATGTACAAAATTTTAGCGCACAATATACAGTATGCCAGCATTAGTTTACACTGACTGCTTTTTCAGGAAGAAGAGCGGGATGAAGAAGAAAGGTAAGACCTGTTGCAACGGTTGGGCGCCTTGTCGGGGCGCAACGGGCTTATGCCACTCGGTGGCGAAATAAGGCCCGACCATTTTTACTTTACACACACACACACACATAGGTACTGGCTCGGATCACGGTTCCATATAGTAGAAGAACCGCCGGGACATATACACTTAGTTGGCTACATATGTTAGTTAAATTAATTTTTTAGCACTATATAGCAAAGTATATGCTCATCAATCGATCGTTCGTGAAAGTATGCATAATATTGTTTTGCTTGTTCGCTAAAATGTTGCCACAGATTAGCTAGAGTGGATAAATCACAAACAGTGAAACATTGTTTGACAAGTTTGGAAAAATTGCTAAAAGCCTCTGCATCATTTTCTACTAAACTTTGTTTGTACTCAGCATTAAGCTTAGACCAAAAGTACTTGCCTAAGGCAAAGGTGGATACGCTGTTCAGGCGGAGTAGGTGTAATAATATGTGATTATAGATTTTTTGTCCTTGATCCATGTTTACTGTATAAAATTTCAAGATAAAAATTCATATTTATAGCCCGTATCAGAAACGCAATAAATTTAGGGCAAATTAAAACAATATCTTATTCAATATTTCCTTTTCAATGTAATTTTTGTAATTTTCTTTGCTGGAGATACACTCGGCCTTCCCGAATAACTATTTGTATAATTTGTCAAAGACACATCTGAACATGTTCCAATGTTCCACAGGGGAGGGGAGAGGGTCCCTATATAAGGAGGGGTGCACTGACGAAAATTTCATTCGGTCTTTAATTTAACTAAAATGAAGGTCTGCAATTTAATAGCGTCTCTGGAGTGCAAATGTCCTTTGGATTTGAATAAAATCATACTGGAATGCGAGGAAATGGTTAAGACTAAACCCGACAGATTTCCAGGCCTCAGTCTCAGATTTCACGACCCTAAAGCTACAGTTCTGATGTTCCGATCCGGCAAGCTAGTATGCACCGGTACAAAAAATGAGGAGGACACCCGCCTTGTCTTTATCAAACTGATTGAAGTTTTACAAAAATGCGGATTCAACGCCAAATTCGCTAAATTTTCTATCCACAATTATGTAGCGACCAACGGCGTAGGACATCCTGTTGATCTAAGCAAGCTTTACAAGAAATGTAAAGGAAAAACTGTTTTTACGAGCCTGAGATCTTTCTTGCCTTGAAATATAACGTTTCTCGCGTCATTGTACTGATTTTTCATACCGGCAAGTACAGTATTACGGGCTCAAAATTTAAATGTGATCTATTCAGAGCTGATATTATTGTTTGTTCATTATTTAAAGATTGTGTTTATTAATAATAAAATTATATTATAGGCTTATTATTATTATGCGTCATCATTCGAGAATTTTGGAAACGTCAATTTGTTTAGCAGGGCAGTTTAGTCCTGAAAATATTAAAATTCGAATAATCCATAGGATTTTATTCGTGGAAGCTACACGAACCAAAGGGGTCAAGGGACTTAATTATTCAAAGTTCACATTCAAAACGTGCAAGAAATTGCTGAAAAACATGGACACTACGAATTTGAAAGCCCTTTTTGCCAAAAATATAGTTCGAATTGGCCATGCTCCCAAACTTACGGATGAAACCGAAATCGAAATCGACAAGCGATTGGCTAAAACTGTAAAGCAAGCGCTACCTCCTGCTCAGGAACGTTACATGAATGCGGAAGAGATGGAGAACTTTTTCAAAGAAAGCGGAATCATACTGCCGCATGATTAATGTGATTATTGCATCTCGTGAAATGTTGTAAAATTTCTTTTTTAATAAATCGAAATAAGTAAAGTAAAGTCAAAATGACCAAAAGTGATATGCAGCTTAGAATTTCATTCGAAATTTTGGTAAGCTCCTGTTGGAGTCTGCACTTGATATCAGTTTCCAGACACCTCCCCTCGATTTTGGTAGTTCCATTAAAATGCTCATCAATTTTCAAGCAGTTTTTGCAAAAGGGGCTGAATTTCAATAAATCGAGATTGGGGTATTTTTCAGCAAAATTTTTCCAACTGGGAATCTGCAAATTACAACTGTTTCTGAAGAGGACTGATCTCACGTGTCTTGGTAAATCATTCAATTCATGTAAATTATTGCACACAATTAGTGTACTGTTTTCCAAATCATAGCATTTTTGGGCATTTGAAGCTAAAAAACAATAAATAAATATAGTACCAAAGTCATTTTTGTTGTTAAATACATAAAGGTATAAGTCATATCTATCTATTTATGTGTTTGTATATTTATAGGCAAACAAATCGGAATGAAAAATCAGTAGCACGCATGTAAACACTGATGAAAAAGATAAATATCATAGAACGTTACGAATTTTGCACAAATACTGTCAAACACGAATCTTTTATTAAATGCTAAAATGAGAAACGTTAGATAGACAAAGCGTTGCGACTTGCGAGTTGAGCAAACGGTAAAATATGTCGAAAAGGCACACACCAATTCAAGGCAATGAGATTCTTAATGAGTTTGACATTTTATCTGTATAGGTCTCAATTTTTTATTTCAAATGCTTTTGAGAAAACTATTTCTACACCCAAAAGACATCAACAACTTTCTAAGTAAGCAAGTACCTACTTATAGACCTACCGCGCGAATATTATTAAAAAATTTCGCGGTTCATTTCATTTTTTTTGATAAACTTGATAGCTAAATTGCTCAAATGCTAAACTCATCAACATTAACATTAACAGTAAACGTGTACTTGCACCAATCAGAAACCGAGAAATTTTCGAGCCAGACTATTTATTTCTATCTGCGATTTCACACAAAATTTTAATCCAACAATAGCCTGACCTTCTTCATCGTAGCCTTGCATATTGTAATCATGAATTTTGCTCTTCAACACTCGCTCCTTTGTCAATATTTTCTCCACTTTCTTCGAAGGTAATTCGCTAACACCCTCTCAAACCACATACGCAGTCGACTTCTTCATTTCACGCTAGAATTTTTTTCTTTTCATTCATTATCAATTTTTGCTTTTTATATCCCATAAAAAGAGCATCATAGGTTTTTAACGCTTACATATGGTTTTTCAGCCCCCCCCTTAAAGTTTTGGCTGTCCATGTATATATGGCCATAATAAAATGAAAAACTATATTTTTTTATGACTGTAGGAACAATACTACACGAAGTTCATCAATATATATTCTCATAATGAATCTAATAACGGGGTTTGGGTGTCGCCCCTGATGGGCCCTACATGGATAACCCCGGTTCCGCCACTTTGGATCGTTTCCGTTTCCGTTTCCACCTTTTACCCATTGTTTCCGTTTCCGGATTTTACTTTTCCCCTCTAATAACTAAATTATGGTCTTATATGATAAAAAAATTACCATGAGACAGTCATCCGTTGGAAATTCAATGCTTCGTTTACGTTTGGTCCCTTTGCCCGTGTTCTAAAACAAAATCTTATCATTTTTTGCATGATATAACAATTTGCTAAACCAGTATTTAGTTATTGAAAATATAGCATCGTTGAGAGAAAAAGTATCTTGTCAAATATTGCCATCATTTCCTTTTTGATTTTTACACTCATGTTCATCTATTTCAATTCTCTTATCTTCCATTGCTTACCTTACTAGTTACAGCTGTCTCTTGAACGGGGGTAGCGTCCTGAGAATTGTTGTGCTATAAATACATATTTAATGGATTACTTTTATATATTTAGGTTATTATAATATACAATTTATTACATTTGTAATCCAACAAATTTCTCCATTGGCATCTGCCTCGTCAAATACATTCTGTAAAATGCAAAATAGTATTTGATTTTGTCTACGTTTATTTTAATAACACAAGATTAATTACTATTTTCGCTATTTGACAGACCGATCCGTCTTCAAAATAAACATTCAAATAATCGCCTTCCGTAGTTACCTAAAGTATATTGTTATCATTAAAAATTTTTATAAAATTAAAAAAATTAAAAAATCTACTTTAAAGGATTCACAATCATTCAGGAAAAACCTCACAGTTTTTGCATTTGGAGGAATTTGTTCAGTAGTAATGGTATCCTTTAAAATAAAACCATTTTTTCACAAAACTTGAAAAAATTTTATGTTTTAAATTTTATACTTCATGTGCTATTGCTGTACCATTGACATGGAAATTGTCAGCTGTACAAAAGTTGCCCATTTCAAAAAATTTGTTTGCCATAATTTAAATTTATGTACAGTATGTGCAAATGTACAAGTTCGCCTAAATAAAAAATAAGAATTATTCATTGTTTGCTCTGTGCTAACGATTTCAGCCACGCATTAGCGCCTACCTTTTATTATTCTCTATGCGCGCTAACCTAAAAATGAAAAATATAATACAGTAGGATTCTTTTTCCTTATGTATGTAATCTTATATATGTAAACTTTTTCTCATTTTTTTTATTCAGTAAAAGTCGAACAAATTATCAATCTGCCTCACATTTTTAAACGTAATACGATTTCGTTCATCGTAATTTTTCACAATCCACTTTCGAGACGAAATTGGAAATTTTATGAGAATTTTATAATTCACAAACGCATAGTGACTTTGAAGAACATTTTCTAAAGTCGAATTGTCCGGGAAAAAATTCTCGCCTTCAAAAATAAACTCAAAATCGTGATTTCTCGTGCGAGCATTTTTGATAATACGCATAATGGTACGGCAAGCCATCAGTTCACATGGATATTGCAAAAAATACAAAGTTAACAGTAATTTTTTCAGATCATGCAACACATTCAAAACGAGATCTACCGTATTTAATAGTAAAACGTCAAAGTAACATCGAGAAACAAAAAGCTCGGTAGGCTGAAGCAATCTCAGAAGCAGGACAAACCATGAATCGAATGTAGAATTTTGAATTATAACGCGATAAATCGAAAAACTATTCAGAACGTTCGCCAAATTTTCAACAGACCAAGTGTCCAAAATTAGTGTTTTTACGTGCGCATCATTAATAATGGAAACCCAGCTTTCATTAATTTCAGCATTCTCAATTTTTATGGTTGCAGGCCTGCACCGCTTGACGATTTCTACCATCATTCTACCAGTCGCATCCGTCATGTCGCGCGATGAATGCTCGCAGGGTCCCTCACCCACAAAGCTAATTTTGGGCCCACCCTTGATTGGGAATTTTTCATGGTCATTGTCCGTATTTCCAGGGGTGAAATAGATCCTTGAGTGAAAAATAAATTTCCATCAATAAAAATACTCATTGGAATAGTCTAATGAATTGATGAATAAAAAATATTTAGCTATTCAAAATAAATTTTCATAGTGAAAAACAAAAACATTAAATACCGCATACAAAGTTTTTGAACGTAACTTTCTGGTTTTTCAGCAAAAAATTTTTGAAAATTATTGAGTGATAATAGCTTTAAAAATACGTTTTTTCTCACAAAAAATTCGGAAAAACTTATTACTGTCTTATGTTGGCTCCCACGTCTCGAAAACTGATGGAAACGGTCAAGTGTTCGGATTAAGGAATATCTGCATTCAGAATAAGGCCGCGCCATTCCAGACAGACGCCAGCAGCCCGGAACTGAGCCAAAAAATCCAGATAGCCGAAGATTTTTAGTTTCAACTTAATAGGTAAGCTATGGAGCGACATTATGACAGACAGAAGTAGCAACCCACTAAGAACCGACTGATGAATGATCACATATGATGCACTATACAGGCAGAGTTAAATTTCAACCTGGGAAATTTTCCCCGGGGAATTTCTGCCAATCAAATTTCCCCGGGGAAATTCCGACCAATCAAATCTGATCCTTTTTCGGTATCAATTGGCTATATTCAAAGCCTAGAGGACCTTTAATTTTGATAGGTACATTGTCTAAATGACCGTAGCTTGTGTAAGAATGCTTTTCCTAGAGAAAATGTTTTGTGTGGAAATTTTACCCCTGGGAAAATTTTCCCTGGAGAAATTTTCCATGAATGTTCCAACATTTTCCTGTGCATAGCTACCCACCGCATATTGTTTTTGGTTAAATATTTATTGAACATGATTGGCTATTACCCTTCAAAAATTTTCAGTGCTCCATTTTATCTTTCCGAAAATGCTCATAGTCATCTTAAGAAAACATCTTAGTATTAACGAAGCTATTCATTTCATGGTCTTAAAGAATAAACGCATTTCTTCGTTCACTATAGATGAAAAAATTTTGAATAAACATATTTTTAATGTGGTAGAACATGGAACATATAGCTTCCGCAAAAAGAGGATCATCATAAGATACCGAGCGTCAACTGTAGTAGGCCTAAATTTAAACGCGAAGCCTACCAATTCATTATTAATCTGCGCTAATTTATCGCCAAAAAAGAGTTTTATCATTACGATGTACCCTATCTGGTGCATTAATCGTTTTTTTTTAAATTTTTTCTCCATTATTTCACTCATTCTTAATTTTTTCAGAACAAAGACGGCAGTCCGAAGAAGCAATGATTCTGTGAAAAATTTGTTGTTGTTTTTAATGTAAAATAAAATTTTCAGTGTCTGTCTATTTTTCATTTAACTCTTATTGCTAACAAATATGAATTTTTATTCTTACGCTCGGGAAATCCAGGGGTTAATTTACCTACCCCTTCCCCCTTAAATTTGGTTATCCCCTCTCCTGCTTGTACTTATTATATATGTGTTCGAAACACAATTTTCTCCAACTTTTATTCCAGGTACCTAAATTTACAAGAAGGGCGATGGCTTTACAAAAAAATGCGCAAAAAATACAATAAATGGCGATTATATACTGAAAAAAGGCTGAAAAAAATCAATAGCCATATGGTAGGGTGTGATACGCGGGAAACAAAGCGCGTTTCATCATAAACCACGCAGTAATCTTTGAACAAATAGATGTGAAAACATTTCTTTCATGATCGCGTCAAAATTCGCTTTTCCAAAACTGTTTTGACCATTGGGTATGTCCGAAAATGCTAACTGGTAGACCATATGTCACGGATCGAGTCAAAATTGACACGTTTTTGCAGTAGAGTGGTGTAAATTTATTCCTCTGACTTTGACCGTTTCATTCACCATTTCTCCGAGTCTCGTTTGCTACTCTGTACCCATAATTTTTAGGGCCTCCAGCCACGAATTCCGAGATGTACGCATTCGGCCCGAAACTGCTCAGTTCATTGGTCATTTCTCCATGGTAGCAGCCGGTCGGGACGGAATACGAATGGCATTGCAAGTTGGTCAGGTAGATGATCGAGTCTAGAAAAGTAAACTAGAACCGTTAATTTCATGTGATCATGAACATAAATTGCTTGGGCTGACATCATCCCCTGACGATTATCCCCCTGTTTTCATATGTAAAATATGCTTATTTCACAAAAAATACTGTTTTAAATGTATAAAAATTATATCTCACCCGTATCAAGGTAGAGGACTCGCTCCTCCAGTTTTTCTAGGTACGAGTAGAGCTTTAGCCGGGCTTGAGCTGTCACAAAGCGAGGCGATGACGGGATTGGTGTTCTGCAAAGCCTCCAAGAATTGGTCTTCGTTCGTGTACGTCACGCAAGCCAAAGAATCTCCAAAAAATCGGACGCTTGGGATATTGACCTTGTCGCTGAATACGAGGTCGAAAAATGGCTGCGGGTCGGTGAAATATTCTGTGTGGAACAAGTTGTTCTGTTGCCCGAATTGAAAAAAAGAAAGAAAAAACGTTAAATTACGAGCATTAAAAACGCTTTATAACACATTCTAAAGTACTAATAGCACATGTATACTGCATGCAGATAAACTTTAAAATTTTTTCTCACCTTGCCCCAGAACGAGTTGAGCATAAGCTTGGCCAATGCTCTCATGCCCGGATTTTTCTCAATCTTGGCAGGGTCCAGTCGGATTCCCTCCTTTTGGTAGTAATTCTCCACATACTGGGCTTTTTCTTGGTCGGTTTGGGCGGACAATGGCCAGCCATCGGACTGCTGCTTGAGCCTCAAGAAGGTGTTAATGTACTCAGCAAACAGTCCTCCGGTCTTGGCTTTTGGGTCATATTGCTCGGTTTTGGTAAAGTGCCAAACTTCGTGAATTTTCACGATCTAAAGAAACAATGAAAAACGATTAATTTTATAAGATAATTGTATCTTTTAAGGAGGGGAATTTTTAGACATTTTATCAAAAATCGTTAAAAATGGGGTTTTATCACGAGATATTTTAATTTTTGGAATTTTAGCCTAAAGAGTAAATTTTTACCCCCTTTATCACTACTGTGCAATATTTAATTATCTGTGTTTATTTATATAATTTTTGAATTTATCCAGAAATTTAAAAAAAGGAGTCAAAACAAGAAAAAATCAATTTTTGCCCTTCTCATATCATATGCATAACTAAAAGTAATAATATATACATATAATTTTTTTGAATTTATTCAGAATTTTTGTGTAGAAAAAACGGTGTTTAACCCCCAAAATAGAATTTGGTACAATTTTTAAATCTGTTAAAGTAGTTTTTTATTATTTACCCCTCTGTGTATTTTTATTTAATTTTTCTCACTTTATATCCCTTTTCGCAAGGCCTTGTAGAGCTACCAATTTGGAACGCGCATGCCCCAGCCAATGCCCGTTCCAAATCGGTATGCTCGCAAAAATCGATTTGCTCGCTGGCGCATTTATGGCACAGCGGGAAAAGGAGCTTCCCATTCATTCAGTAAGGCAGGACCGGATGGTAGAGTCCTCAGGGCGGTAGGACGGAGCATTTGATTATTCCTGTATAGGGTTTTGCTGGCCAGATCCGCGAAATTCTCGGTGATAATTTTGGGGTGTCTGAAGAAAAATAAGAAACACCATTAATTAATTATTCAGCATCTTAAAAGATTAAACCTAAAAACGCCAAGGGTATTAAGAATGCGCACTAAAGCACTATAAAATAAAATTGGAAAATACTCGAAAAAAATCTCACTTGATTGGGAATAGGCCATTCTTGCAGACCCATGGGTACAGTGAACAGACATCCACATAGTGAATTGTCTGGCCAGGCTGGCATTTATGGTACAACTTTATTGCGTTTGTTCTGCCTCCAAAAATGCTTCGTGGGGCCTCAAGGGGTTCCATTATTTTGACCGAGTCAAAAAGGCTTTCATTTCCTTGTTTTCCTGAAAATAAAGAAAACGCATTAATTTCATGTATTAAGCAGTTAAAAATGCTTGGATTCCCCCACCTCCCCTTGATAGGTTCGCTTTAAATAATAATCATACATAGATAATGTTTTTACTAGATTCAAAAAATTTTTTACCTTCAGTTCTTTCGCTAGTTCGCAGCCCCATTTTTTGATAACTGCGTAGCCTTTTGATTCGAGGTACTTTTTCCGATTCAGGGTGGTTTGAAAGGCCTCCTCTGCGCTTTTTTGGCGGTCCAGCATGGTTTCTGTCTTTTTGGCACACATTTCGGGCACCCGTGCCACTCTTAACGAAAAGAGGGGAAAAATTAGCTTTCTTATTCACATAAAACGTTTTTTTCCATTAATTTTCCAAAATTATTTTGCTTCTTTATTTATTTAGTTCAAAAGTGCAAATTTAATATAAAATTTTTCTAAAATATTAATTTTTAATACAAAAATGCTATTTTAGGGGGATAATAATTTACTTTTTTAATAATAATTTGCTTTTTTACAAAGCGTTTTTTATGGGTAATTATTATTACTTACGCTGATATTTATTTTGTTTAGATAATATCGAATCTAAATTTTTGAGATAACTAGTAGTTTATTATTTACGTTTTCAATAATTTTTAGCTGCAAAATTACGTTTTTTATCGAAAAAAGGCTGAAAAAATCTAATTTCAAAGAAAAATTGAATACATACCAACAGCCCTGGAATTCATATATTGTTTGGCTGTGGATTCCATCCACCTTGTATGGCCCGATTTTGACCTCCCCCCACCATTGAGTTTATATCCTATTCGGATATTATTCTTTTTGAGCCAGCCATTTGAGCCATTTCAGGGCGATGACGGACTGGTTTTTGTTGTTGCGGTATCCCCCGTGAGGAACGATGCCGATCGTTTCTTCGGACAGGAAATTCTTCCGGAAGACACAATTACAGGCGGATGCGATGGTTAAGCTAGTCAAAAAAGGGTCTACCCCAGTCTCGATCAGGAAAATGTTGCGGAATTTCATAGCACATTTTGCCAGAATGTGGACATCGCTCTCGCAGTAAGCGATCAGTTCCGCTTGGAAGTTAAATTCCTTGCCCGCTTCTTTTTCTTTGATAGTACCTGACAGAAACAAGTAAAAACGATCATTTTTGGGATCAATAACGCTTTTATATAGGAGGGGCAATCAATTTTTTACCAAATTTTGCCAAAAATGACAGTTTTACATAAACTAGCAGTATTTTGAACCAAAATATAAAGTTTTCTTGTTGAAAATAAAGGGGTAATTAAAAAAACGAATTTTATATTTTTATTTATTTTATTTATTTCATTTTTGTGTGAAAATAAACGTTTGTTATATGAATTAATAATATTTTGCTGAAATTTTTTAGACATTTCAAAACAGAAAAATGCCTAATTTTAACCCTTTTACATAAATAAGTACTATTTTATCTAAAATATATATTCTTTTTATAAATATATGAATATTCATTTAGCTATTTATTATGAATGTAACAAAAATTATACGAATTATACTTTCATCATTAAATAGCCTAGTTATCTTAAATATGCTAAATTATTCTGCTCACCATTCAAAGAAGGCCGTTCGGGCTTCCGATTTCATTGAATCGGGGCCATAGTATTCGGAATCGGGCAATGGGCCAATGTAGTCCCAATTGGCAGTTGTGTTGAAGAAGTGTGGAAAGTAGCCTTTCTTCAGCTCTGTTTCGCTGAAGGTTTTTGGGAAAGCGCTCAAGGGCATTGGTAGGAAATTGAGCGTGTCGATCACGCTAGCACCGCCAGCCTCCAGCATGAGGATCTCCAACCCTTAAAAAAATAACGTTCTTGATTAGAAAAAATGCCATATTTACGCTTTTAATAATTACATTTTTTTTAAATCATTTTTTCCGTTTTTACATAAAAATTTCCAAAAAAATCTACAAAAATTAATTATAATTTTCGTTTTTAATAGTTGTTTTTCACGAAAAATAGGAACATCTTTGTTTTTTTTTGGTCTAAACTAATAACTTAATAGGAAGTATATACTCACTTATTTATTATTATTCACATGTTAATTATTTTACTTTTTTACGGTAAATATAAATTTTTAGCTTGAAACACTAAATTATTACTATACATTTTTTACGGTAAATATTAATTTCTAGCTTGAATTACTAAATTATTACTATTTGCGTTTTTTTATTCATAATTGTAATTATTTTATTTTCTTCAGCTTCTAATTTTAGGCTCACCTTTCGTTACTACTTTAGGCGGAATGGTCCGCTGTTCGTGCAAATATTTGAGGAGGAACTGCGAATCAAAGCCGCGCGTGTTATGGGCCAGCGCGGTTGCTCCACGGTTCTACTCCGAGAAGAGCCATTTCCCGAACTCATTCAGGCATTTGTTATCCAGGAAAAGATGGCGATTTTGGCCCCCACAGTTGGCGCAAGATCCCAGTTCATTGCCCCTGCATTGATCGCAGAATCAGTAGGCAATGCAGCAGTTCGGTATATGCTTGAAGTATTGGGCCGTGGGCATTTTCGGACATTTGGGTGTCTTGCCGCGTTTCAAAATCAAAGAAAATGAAAACGGGCCGCTTTTTGTCCCATTTTCGGTCCTCCTCTTTAATGGGCTGAAATGAAAAAAGACGAATTAAATTAGATGTTGTTAGTAAATATACTTTTTAGGACCCTGCAGTTTTTTCAGGAAGATGATTTCGAAAATATTAATTAAGTTCTGATAAATTCAGCAATTTTAAAAAGTAAAGACTTATTTTATGCGTTTTTATGCTGTTTTCTAGAGACAAGTTCAAGGAAAATTTCGATAAAATTTGAAAAAATGAGCATAGGACCCGCTTGAAACCCCTTGTACTGCACACATAATACATATGTATGATACAATTTTCAAATAATTTTCTGTTTGAACTTACCTTCATGTAGCATTCGTGCCCCTCCTTGTCCACGTTCTCATTGTACGTTTTACGATGGAACTGGAAGCATTTGTGTCTCTTGACATGGGAGGTGTGTACTAACTGGTCGCAATTTTTGCACCGCTTCACCCGCTCGCAAAGTGAATAAACTATTTGTACTTTGCCGCTTTTTGCGCTTTCGTTTGTCCCATTTTGTGGTTCAGAAAGCACTGTAGGCTCGGAAGTACCTTAATTCAAGAAAAACAAATAATTAGTGGATTGGATTTTACAAGCAGATCAAAAACGGAAATTTTGGTTTGAAAAAATTGTCTTTTTTTCAAAAACCCCCATTAAGACAAAAAGTATTTTGCTTTGAACTTTATACGTCATACATATCTATATATCTATGATAATAGTAAAAATAATAATAATAATTTGAAATAATAATAATAATAATAATAATATTAATAATAATAATAATAATAAATTTATTCACCTATGGCAGTCTTCACATTTTGTCCATTGCTCTTTTGGGCACGGTTTTGGTCGATTGCGACCGGGGCACCATTCCCTGTTGCATTTATGGTCCTCTGCGTTGCTATACCCTCGGTCACATTTGTCACAGTAATACGCGCGGGCCATGAACACGGGCATTTTTGTAATCACATCATAGTGATTATCATGCAGGTAGACATACAAGATCTTTTCTGCGGGCGGGCCTTTGTATATGAGCGCGTTGAAATGCTCTTTGGAAAATATCTTGATTTGGTAGTCGGGGGTCAATATTTCCTGCATTTTTTGGGCCTCTTCAATGCCGCAAAAACCCAGGAAATTTTCCGAGACACGGAATCTGCCATTAGTTGCTGAGCGAGGCGTTTTTGCAAAGTGGCACCAGTTTGCTCCCCTCTCCTTATGGTCTCCCATTGCGGATGCTTGTCCAATTGGGCTTTTGCTACCACGATTGCTCGAGCCAAGCACAAATTATCCGCATTTTTTATCTAAATTTTTAAAAACAAAATTTTAGAACTTTTTGAAATACTAACGGTTTTGCATTGTCAAAATGTCCTTATTATGACTTAAAATGGAAAAATATGAATATTTTTTAAATATTATTTTATCTTGTGAAAATTTCCCTCGGGTAAATTCTAAAACAAAAAATCACAATTTTTTTTTGCAAGTAAAACTCGTAAAAAATAATGAAAATGACGTTTTTTGCATTTAGCACATTTAATACGAAAAGCGCGTTTTTCAAAATTGTGTGTTTTACACATTTCAAATAAAATAATATTCAGCGTTTATTCAAAACGCTCGTTTGGAATCTTTTCAATAATGAAATATTTATCATTAAAAACGAATATAAATTTTTCTTTCAAGAAGATGATATATATGATAAAAGATTACGATTTTTTATTTCGCATTTAAGGCAATAATTGCGTTTTTCGCGTTTTTTTCAATATAATTTATCATTAAAAAATTACGTTTTTATTGATTTTTTCTCGCATTTTTCAGAATCGTTTTTTATGATTAATTTTGTGTAAACGAGTGATATTGATTAATTTTTTTGTTTATGTTACCTTTACTTGTTGTGAGCATCATATACGTATTAATTTCTGCCAATAGGGACTGTTTTGGTCCGCATTTGTAAATTTATGTTTTTCCTTTTTATTCTAGCATAATTTATCTAGTATAGTACGGTTTAGAATTCTTATGCTATGTAAACACGGTGTTGAAATTTCCCCCTGGGGAAATTTTTCATGTAAAAACTAAACTAAATTACGCAAAATGGACCATTTTACTGTTTTTTTTTGCATAATAATTTTCTCAGATGAGCTTTTAAAACAAAATTTCCTATTTTTTAAGCTTAAGCTAAAATTCAAATTTTCTGACCTGAATGAAGCAGCCTCCATGTGGGCCGGTATGCTTGTCCAAACCATTCCTGCCAATGTAACGATTCTTGATCGCGATGCTTCGTAGGGATGCATTCCCCCTTTTGGCGATTCCACGATGACCACTTTCATGGTCATTTGCTGATCGAGGCTGAACTCCTTTTTAGATTGTTGGATTTGCTCAATGACGTTCAGGTAGCGATCCACATTCATTGAATCTACTGGAGCAAACTATACCAGAACCCACGAATCGAAGCTTGGATGAACAATCTCAAGGCCTACGCAATTATTTGGATCCTGGCCAGACAAGATGCGTTCTACAATGGCATCCAAAATCGCAGGGAAAATATTAGCGCTGATTTTATCGATATTTCTGAATTGTATGCTGTGCGATGCTGCTTCAGCGTTGAATCTTTTGACTTTTACGCGTGATTGTTCTCTGATAGTAAAATAATTTTTGATAGGGCCGATTCCTCCCCACACTGATCCCCAATTTTGCAGTTGAACAGCATGTGCCAAAATTTGGGGGTTCCAAAATTTGCTCTTTCTCAAGGTGATAAATTCAAATTGGCATAATTTTCGAAAATGAACCATAAAATTTTCAAATCGGTTTTCCATAATTTGCTTTGGACTAAAAACTATAAATTTTTGCAGAAATTTTGGGAAAAAGCAGTTGCTGCGAGGAGCCGGAATCCTCCATCGATGTTGCTTAAAATTGCTCGGTAATTAAATTTGACCATTTGTGGTCGGTAATTATTTCCCATAGCTTTCCAATTAAGTGCGGATTTCCAACCCATACATTCAATTTGATTATTTTTCCGATCAAATCTCGGTTAACAGGAAATTCAAAGTGCGAGGCCATTTTGCAATAGTTGCTGAAATTTTCATTAATCAGACCACGTATGACGAATGCTTTATCTCCCTCCCTATTTATATCTTTTTTCCCCGGGGAAATATGGCGCAATCGCGTGCAAAGATCGGACGAGTTGCCATGTGGTATGACGTAATAAGCATACGCGCTTAAGAAGGGTGATTTAGGCACGTGTTTGGGCGGGTATGACTCATCACCACGTGTTACCAGCACGTGCATGACGTAATGAGCTATAACATTGCATAAACCCCTAATTATGCCAAAAAATAAATGTTTTGCATTTATACACATGTATAAAGGATATAACATGTAAAAAATGCGCTTTTTAGCACAAAGCATGATGTTTTGACTGTGAAATTATGCTAATTAATTGCTTTTTTGATTTACCTGTTGGTTCATACATATAAAACACTTCATCGTTGAAAAGTTTTTGGGGTGCACCCATCCCTAGCATATCCTCAGGTGCCACACTGCTTTTACTAGGCCTAACACGCTTTTTTTGGAGTACTTATAGTCTTTTATTTTTTGTAAAGCACTTGTGTGAGGAATTTCAGTTTCTTCAGTTTTCAAAGACAACTTTTTTGACCTTGCTCTTGTAACTACTGCTTCTTGTACGGGTTCTTGTTTAAACTCCTTGGGCTGTTGTACCACACTAGCCGGTTTTGCTACCTTGGGAACGATACTTACAGTAACAGGCATACTTAAAGCTCTTTTACGCTGCTCCTCTAACACACTTTGTTTATGCGCCGCATTAATGTATTTACGAACTTTTTGCTCCGAACTACCCTTTTTACTTTTCAGCAATTGTTCTTTATCCGATTCAATTTGTACCTGAGCACTTATTACAGGATCTTCCGTAATTTTAGATTTTCTCATAAGAGAGTCAAAAAAATCGCTAGGGATGACATACATTTTACAAACACTGTTATTCATTTTGGCAATGCTTTTTTCAAGGCAGACAAAAGTTCAAACACAAATTCTGAAGACTCCGCTATTAATACTTTTTGTTTATCTTTTTGCTCGTAGACGGAACTGCGATCAGATATAAACTATGTTCAAATTTCTTACAGTAATCTGGACGTTCGGCACAAAACGTACCTTTGAGAAGGTGAACGCGCAGATTGGGTCAAAACTGAAAAAAATTCAGGGGGTGCCTGTTTTATTAGCAAAAGTCGCAGATTTGTTTTTATATTTTTGGTACCCAGTAAACGAAAATAAGGTTCACTCGATTCAATCTCTTTAACCCTCCTGTTACCGAGGGATCACGCACCCTAGAATTACCAAGGTCTAGATCGAAAATCTAGTCATTAGGGAGATAGCAAAAATGAATAAAAATACATATTTCTGGTAGCCAAGAGCATGATAATTTCAAAAATGTCATTAAGTTTGCACAAAACTGAAAATCAATTGAAAAAAACGTCTTTGAACATTCAAAAATGTGTGAGAAATTAGATCTGCAACACGCGTAACACATGTTATAAAATCATTAAATCGAGCTTTTCTAATAAAATATAGGTCAATACGTTTTCTTTTGCTCAATAAAACATGTGTTGCGGTAAAAAAAGAGGGTACTGAGAAGCTTGCCACATAAGAGTTTTTGGCCTTACAGTAACTGCAAAAAACAGGCAACTAGATCACGGATCTAGAGCTCGGTAAAAGTAGGGGTTAAGAGCCCTAGTTTGCATATTTAGGCATAAAATTGGATGTTTTTTTAAAGCTATATTTTTGGTATTTATAGTTTTCATTATAAAGGTCTCCAAATTATCACAGGCTTTTCATCCACAAAAATATTTGAACGCAATCTGTTTTTAATGGAATCTGAGAATACATCAATCAAAAGATAAGCATGCGGATTTTCGTGCATTGTTTTCAAGTAGGCTTTGCTTCAGGGGACCTCCACTACCGTACAGCTGCATGTTCAATGTATCTAGCACGTTCAGATGAGGGGTTTTGGTTAAAATAAAATAGTGAGTATTGCGATTAATAGTTGTAGAAAGGGGGCCTCTAAAAACGGATTTTGGGAGATGAAAAAATTCAAAACAGAGCTTCAGGGTGTCCAAAAACGGTAAAAAGCTCCTAGCGAATGCATCGCTTTACGGCAAGGTCAGCTAGGTCATCACATATACATATATTGGCGGTGCCTGGCTCAGACGACCAATTTTCTATTTCATCTAAGGATAAGCCTTGCACAAATTTCATGTGTGGGAATTTTTTTATAAATTTTCCAAAAGCGGCTGCCATACATTATAAAAAATATATCATTTTATTCTTTTCCCGGTTTGAAAGGCCATTCTGTTAATAATTTTAGGAGAAAGTATGTTTTCCCACTCCCCGTAGCCCCCAAAATTACAAAATTAGCAGGGCTCGAAGATAATTAATGCTCCCATCTACCTGCTCCATTGCTGCATACAAAGAGTGCTGATTGTTTGTACAATAACTTGGAAGTTTTAATGACTTGAATTGTTTTTGAAACCAATAGCAAATTTGTTTATCGTTGTCTGACTTATTGTTTGAAAATTTGCGTAATATACTATTTATAGATTTTCGCCGGCATAGCTCCATGGCAAAATAAACGCAGCATAAGCCGCATACGTTTGATGTATTGGACTGTAACACTTTATCCGAAACAACAAGAAAAGAGGAATCGGAAAAGAAATGACGTATTGCATCTTCTACGCATTTTTCGTAAGTTGCAGGAATCTGTGCTAAACTGTCGAAAGCAAGCATTTTTTATGTCGAAAAAAGCAGAATCCAATGCAGACCTGTTTGATGCGAAGATGGGGCTGTATTTACTATAATGAAAATATTTGATCTTTTGGGTATTTTTAAGGGCTCAAAACACGATCACAAGAGTGCACACCCCCAAAATATTTGTTACATACGCGATCTAGCTTTAAAATAACGCTAATCTGATTAGCATACATGTTTTACTGTATGTATCGGAGAATAATGTTCCTCCTCTGATCAATACTTATAATATTATCCCAGAGCATATAGAAAATTAGCGTGAAACTATCATCTAGCGTATTTACATCCCACTGTCCCGTAAAAGTAACCACCCCATTTGACCTGGTTGGGACTCACCCTCTTCCGGATTTAAATCAAACGGAGAATCTGATGCCCCGATCTTGAAAAATCATCCAGCGTGATACCCGTATCGGAATCCGTATAAAGTTTTTGCATGATACGTAAGGAATTCATGTACGGGTCCATTAATGATTTGCTAGGTGTGTAGGCTATGTGGGTGGAAACAGGCGCCCATTTACTTCAACTTGGGCTCTAATGCATTTTCTTAATGTGAGATTAAAGGGGTTTTTCGAATAATGACCTAACAACGCATTAGACATCACTAGTGATATTATTACGAGTCTAGTTAGCTGACTGTCATGTAGCACAAAATTAGCCAGTAAAGTTTGACCTGTCCTTAATTGAGTAGTTCGAACTGTAGCATGATTTATATTATACTGTATGGGTTTGTGTTGCAGTGCTCGTTCAATGCTCAGAATCCCGCTATTAGTTAAATTTATGCGCCTTATTTTTAGAACGATTTTGGTAATAACAAGTTTTTCCGCAGCATTTGCAGTTCCCGATAAAACATGAAAAACTGTAGGCGAGGGCACTAAAGTCATAGAAAATTTCACTCCTGGAACAATGAGTTTTGTTTGTAGGAGAAAATCGCAATGGATGCGCCCAGCCATTTCAACAACCTGACTTTTTGCAAATTTTTCTACTCGTTTATCAAATGCGGGGTTGGAATTAGCTGCAGTTGCTTCAAATTTACCAGCCAAGTCCTTGAAAAACATTTGAGGGATCCCTATAGCTCCTTTTTTTTTGCTGCAGATGAGTATGTGAAATTGGTTTCTATATATGCCCTGTACGGATACGTATTTGTGGCTAACTTACAATAACACCATTTGCCTTCAGTACAATATCTCTGAAAATCGCATGTAATGTTAAATTCACGTGGGCACATCTAGCATCAGCCTTTAGCTGCGCTCTATCTCCCTCAACCAATTTGCTTGCCTGACTTTCAAAGAAAATTGGGGTCGGTCATTTAATATCAAACTGGATGGGATCCCCCTGAATTAGAGGACTAGAGGACCCATAGGATAATATTCAATCTCGCTTTCACCCAATACAGACGATTGCTCAATTGTGCTGTCCCCCTGCTCAGTACCTACAGTATTCGTTACAATTTTATGTCTTTTTACCATATTTTGAATTTCTTAATGCGTAAGAGTGACAAAATTTTGGTTTTTGATTTATGAACCGTTTTCTTAGTATTTATAGACTTTTTCTTCCGCCCACCCCTACAGGCACAACCCCCAAACTTTTAACAGTCTGCTTTTTACGTTTTTTAGCAGGCAATTCAAGAAACTGGCCAAAACCAGCTCCTTGCTGCTGCTGCTGCTGCTTTGATACCCCAAATGGTTGAAAAGACATTACAGAATGGATGATCTACGAAAAATGAAATTGGATTATAAGAGGATAGGAGAGATACTTGATAATATTTTGTTGTCTATTGTTAATGAAATGAAGATTGATGAAACGTAACTTCTTAGTATTTGATAGTACGATACATTTTCATATTTATAGTTTACGAAACCACTCAAAGTAGATGAAAAATATCCATGCAAATGATTTGTTTATTATATGAACCATATAGCACAGGTACTGTAAGATCAGTTTCAATGCAAAATATTGGGTTGGGAATATCAATTTTTCTCGCTCCTTTGATCCTGCTTGTTTTTGTGGGGAACAGTTCATGGTACGCCGTGTTGGGCTGAAATCCCAACACATCTGCAAGATAATCTGAACTGAACATTACTGGTGTTTTAATATTCCGTTACCAAAATTATCTTCATCAATATCTAAGCTAAAATCCTTCTTTATGCTTTCTGGAATAGCAGAGTTTATGTGTTGAACCAAATCTCTTGGACTCAATGTATTTGAAAAACCAATTACTGAAAAAGCTAAAAAAATTACTGAATGTTTTATCATCCGGGTTGTCCGGAGAGGTAGCATATCTTAGTTTTCATGCATAAAAGGGGTTTTCATAATTATCTGCTTCACACCGACCTCCCACTCATTTGGGAAATCAAGCGGTTTTTTCAAATCAAAAATATAACCTCTCCCATACTGCTGTGCTGCATGTGCTGTCGTTTGAAACAAACCACATGTAAAAATCACTAGGTCCTGTGGCGAAATCATCCATTGTTCAAAAGTTTTGAGTTTTCTATCTTCTATATGAAATGGTATTTATAGCTTTACAATATCAGAAACCCACGAGTCAAATTTAGGTAGGTAACCTCTCCAGCGCACCAAATAATCAGTTTTCTTGCCTTCTTTACGAATTTTTATAATTTTTTCAATCACGAATAAATCATCTGATTTTGAATTAATTTTCTGCAACTCGGTTTTGTAGAAAATACCCTCTAATTTTTCCCCCTTTTGATCTTCGAGAGTATAAACGGGTGGTGTGCGAGCAAACTTCTCTTTAACAATGAAATATTCTTTGGTCAGTTGGGCCAGAACCCTTTTAGAATGTGCATTTCACTTTACTTATACAAACTTTATCACCAATATCAAATTTAAAAACAACGTTTGGTTTTATCAATTCTGAATGCTTTGTTTAAAATTTCTCTTTCGTTTTCATAGGTAACGTTAGCGGGGATGTACCAATGGTCCTATGAAAGAATTATAATTTTTAAGCAAATCGAGCAAAATGTCAATATATTTAAATGTATTCTTTTTAGTGAAATATCGCCACATCGTTCTTTAAACGTACAATTAAACCGCTCAACAATACTAGCTTTCATTTCGCTTCTGGTCGTGAACAAATTGATAGATTCAGATTTTAGAAATTGCTGAAATTCCTTGTTTTAAACTCAGTTCCCTGATCCGTTTGCAGTTTATATGGTTTACGGCCGGCGATTTGAAAATTTTCTGAAAAGATGCGATAATTTCTTTACCAGCTTTTGATTTAAAATTGGCACTGACCATCATACGTGGGCAGCAAGAAAATTCTGGGGGGGTGCAAGATTTTTTGAAGGTCGAAAAATGGCCTTAAAAATGGTGGTATGTGATAAAAACACCATTTTTCGACGTTTCTCATCAAGCACTATCCATTGGCATCAAAAAAATTGCGAAAAAAACGAAAAAAATTTTCAAAAATTGAATTCTGGGAGAGGTATTTTGATTTCTGGGGGGGAGTATTTTGGTTTCTGGGGGGCTGCATACCCCCCAAACCTGGGCGTGGGGGGGGGTTTGGGGGGGGTATGCACCCCCCAGAAACCAAATACCCCCCCAGAAATCAAAATACCCCCCAAATTCCAATTTTTGAAAATTTTTCGTTTTTTCCACCAATTTTTTGAAGCCAATGGATAGTGCTTGATGAAGAAACGTCGAAAAATGGTGTTTTTGTGCCATACCACCATTTTAAGGCCGCTCGACCTTCCCTTGCACCCAAACACTGCTGGCACAGCACGTATGCCCAAGCCCCACGCCCAGGTGTGCTGACCATGCGTACTTTGAGAAAATGTCAATACAATTGAGTAGGTACTTAAAAATTATGATTGTGGTCGGCTGCGATTGCAGATCAACCAAATCTACTTGCCACTGCTCATCAACCCCGCTAACTATTACCTTATTACGCAGATATCGTTTCTTTGCAGGTCTGTAGTGTGTATGTGGGCTGCTTTTCCAACCATGCTTTTACCTTTTCAAATTTTGCTGATGGGCGCACCTTTTTTACTCGAGGCAAAGTTGAAAGTTCGCCCAGTATACCCAGTTTGAGGGTCGTAATATAATTTTGTCAACAATTTATCCATTTTTAAATTTGTTTAATTTTTTAATATTTATGCTCTTATTGGCCGATCAAACGGATCGTTTCCGGCTCCCACCACGTGGAGGTTAAGAGCAACGGGAGCCTGCGTTTTTTTTTTAACGCACAATTTTACGACTGCAAAATTCACAACAAACGATTTACTTGTTGCCAAAATACAGTTATCATACATGTTTTCCCACATGTTCTTTCCATTTTGATCAAAGCCGCATACAAGCCACACAAAGAATCGAAAGCATCTTTGTTTAAAATGGCTGCTTTCAGTCTAAATGCAAAATCCAAAATGCTTCGCGTTTATCAATTTCACGCTGTTCCTCTTTAAACGTATCACTCATGTAACCCAAACAGGAGCCTATGCTTTGGAAATTTCTGACGCTCAAGTAGCGGTTGTTAGCTTTTTCAATAAGCTTTTGGATAAAATGATGGTACGCTAGTTCACGGTGAAGACATGCTTTCTTTTTTAAAAGCTGCATATATAATATACCTAGTGCGCACTCTTATTTATAGACTTAGTAAGCTGTTTTGGCCTTCTCCTCCTCAGCCTGCTGATCAGAATGGCAGCTTCAGCACTCTTTTGCCCGCTTCCTGCATGGCTCTATTAAACTCGCATGCACCTGGGGCACATTTGGACGTTCAAGTACCACCTGCCAGAATTTGCTTCAAAAAGTCCCTTTCAGAACTATTTTCTGACAAAAATAGCAAAGCTGGATCATTAGGGAGTACATGGGCCGATCCAAGTTCCTCCCACATAGCTCTATGGCCGGTTTGATTGACCTGCCATAGGGCTTCTTCTCCTCATACAGAAAAATAAGCTTTTGGGTTTCCTGATTTCTTCCATTTCCTATTTAAAGTAGTTAGAAAAGTAGTTAAACAGTAAACCATTATTAGTATTTATAGATTTCAGGAGGAAGGTGGTTATCTCGGTCAATTCTTTGATTTCCTACAATTCAAACCACATTAATAGTGTAATAATATGCTAATATTTATAATATATTAAAAAAATATTTATAATTTATTTTTAAACTGAGTTACACACATTTCTCAACTTCTACTG
Organism: Mermis nigrescens; assembly: GCA_036768485.1. Classification (NCBI taxonomy): domain Eukaryota; kingdom Metazoa; phylum Nematoda; class Enoplea; order Mermithida; family Mermithidae; genus Mermis; species Mermis nigrescens. The sequence goes on from JAVLUZ010000590.1 coordinate 240,404, forward strand.
GCATGTTTGACTTTAAGTTGCCTACGTATTATCACAAAGTGAATATTATAGAAAACTAAACAAGAAAAGACTGCTTAGATTTTAACATATTTATGATGTTGATGGCTAAGAGCTCAGAGAAGCTCAATCAACTGACAAAATTAAAAATGGACTTGGAACCTTTTGGCAAACCAACGTTGATATGGAACCGTGATCCGAGCCAGTACCTATGTGTGTGTGTGTGTGTGTGTGTAAAAAAGTAAAAATGGTCGGGTCTTAGTTCGCCACTGAGTGGCTTAAGCCCCGTTACTTTAACAAGGCGCCCGACCGTTGCAACAGGTCTTACCTTTCTTCTTCATCCCGCTCTTCTTCCTGAAAAAGCAGTCAGTGTAAACTAATGCTGGCATACTGTATATTGTACGCTAAAATTTTGTTCATAGCATACTCAACATATCCTGAAAATTTGAGCTTAATCCAACCGTTGGTTCTTGAGTTATAGTTATTTCAAGTTTTCCCCCAGGTGAGAATTTCCCCCAGGGGAAATTTACCCCTTCCCTGACCCTGGGCTGGCGCGCAGCACCCCTCCCCGGGCACGTCCGGGCACGCCCAACCCCTCTGGACTACCCCCACTTACTCTGGGCATGTCTGGACATGTTTGTTATAATTGAGTTTTGTTATAGAAAATAAAAATCTCCACACAAGGGACCTACGGTCTTACTACTGCCCTCCCATAGATACATAAGGCCGGGTTGACAATGGAGATGTAAAATCAAGGTTAAAGGGTTAGGGAAGTGATAAAATCCATGATTTTTATTATAATAAATGGAGTTTTTGGTTATTTTTGTGTCAAACCTGCTTAAATTGAAAATAAATTATTTTGGCTCAAATTGCTAAACAGTACCTAACTTTATGTCCCTTCAGCAGGGGACCCCCTCTCTCATCTCCCTATGTGCATGCATGCGCCCCTCTCCTTTGCCGAAAAAGAATTTTGACGAGTAAGATAGTACACGGAAAGATGGAAAAATCGCATGTTTTTTGTTGTCAAATGTTCAAATGTTAGACGTTTCATCATGCCAGAAATGATGTATTTTTCATAATTTTAGCTCAAGTGTGACCGAAAAAACAACACTTTTCAGTACCATTTGGGTATAAAAAATTTTTTTCGAAAAGTTTGGATTTTATAATCATAATAGGAGGCATGTCAAAAAACGTCAAAAAAATGCCGTCTTTGTGAGATATCGCAATGAATTTTCCAAGATATAAACCAATTCGAGTTAGCTTCACCCACCCCCTCGCTTGGCCAGATCCTAAATACAGGCCTGCATATTAATATTTTCTGTTCGGTCGAGAAGTTAAAGTGCGAGGTGAGGGGAAACATTTCCCCAGGACAGTTTGTTTTTGGTGAAAAGTATATGGATCGACATGCCAGAACGGCCATAAATTTGTACAGAAAGATCACGAACAACAAATTTGGCACAGGCTATTGGCATAATAACTATGCAAACCCAGAAGACGACTGCAAAAAGTGAGTTACAAATTATTTCATAATGTACTTCACCAAATATTGTTTCGATTCAACTAAGTATGTTTGGCTTTGAAAAGGCGGCATAACATTAGCTGTTAAGGTATTATTACAAGTAAAATGAGACTAAGATGGGATTAGGACGATGGAATGGGAATGAGGCAGTTTCCCACATGTTTATAATTTAATTAGAAAAAATTTGGTATTCCACCCCACTCAATTCTTGGCATAAGATTACTGATTTAAAAGCAAATGTGTTTAAAATATAACAAAATAATTTTGCAATTGCATATGGCGGGGCTTTTTATGTTCATTACTTCGCGCCACACTGTACACAGTAGCAACACAACCCAAGCAACCTATAAATTTCTGGAACTACTTATTTACCCATTCTCTCTTATTTTTTTAAAGTTTGGTCCACGTCCTAAAAATTTCCTCAAAAGGTGGAATAGCATTTTTGAAAACATCTTTTAGGTATTATCACCTTGATCAATACAATGGAATCGGAAATTCAAGAATAAGCTTCTTCAGTCCATCCTGCCTGCAAAATGTATCAAATTTGATACAAGAATACAGAGAAGATCTTAAAGCATGCTGCAGATGTCCTTGTTTGGTACATGACGTTCTTAGGCAGACAAAACTGATCACCAAAAATGTGTACTTGACGGTGATTTAATGTTATTTTTTTGATATTCGTTGACAAAGTAAAAGAACATCATATAAGACTCATTTATTACACGATCCGTAAGTTAGCATGAAATGCGAATAAAGGCTTATTTTTCGGCCATCCCTCCACCTACTCACTGATTTTAGGTAGCTAAAGGAAAAACTCGTGTTCTGAGCAATTTTAGTTAGACTTTTTATGACATACTAGAGAGGCCAATTTTCGTTATTTCTCAAGCATGAATTGTATATAAATTTGGGAGAACTGTGAACAAATGCGTTTAGAAAAAGCAAACACTGACTTTGCGATTTCCATAAAACATTTAGCATGATTTTAGACATGTATGGGCTTAGGGGCGTAACCAGCTGGGGGCGGAGGGCCCGACCCCCCTCTTCCCCCAAAAAGAAACAATATTTCTATTTTTCACAATGGTCCCCAAAAGGAAAAAAATTAAAAATTCCCAAAGTCAACTAAAAGAATAGCCAAAATGCGTTTTTAGCAAACTTTTTAGCCTCTAAATTCTAAATTTTCCGCCGCTTTGCGCCGGATTTCTTACTTTCTTTTTTTCTCACCTTAGAAGCCCAGATTGACTTAAAAGTAGCGAATATGTTACAGAATTTTGGCGCTTCACGCCAATTTATTATTTTATGCATAAGTTTCATTTGCAAAACCGCAAAATTAAATACAAAGAAAAGAATTTTAAAACGTTTTGGGGTCAAGCTTTAACTTGATATTGAGAAATTAGTCATACCGATAGATTGAAAGATAGATTTTTGATATCCAAGTTTAAAATCAGACAAGGAAATTTTTGAATTTTTTAAATTTTCCATTTCACCATGGCATAGATCTCGTCGAGAAACGCTAAAAAATACCATTATTTTTGCGTGGTTCCCAACATATAAAACTTCAAAAGTTTTGCCCGCCTGAAATAAAATCCTGGTTATGCCCCTATGCGGGCTATCGATAAACGAGAAATGACCATATCAAATGTTGACACTGTTTTAACATAATGTACTCAGGCACGTAGCTAGCCGTCCTATTTTGGGGGACCAACACCAATTTTGGGGGGGGGGGTCTGGGGTCTAAAAATAGCACAAAATAACATTTGAATAGTCCTATTTTTCCGGTTTTTTTCTGAATTTTGGGGGTCCCGGACCCCCCTCATTACCTTCAGAGCTACGTGCCTGAATGTACTCGCTAATCAGCATAAAAAACCTCATTGCAAAACTTCTGTCTCCTCTCCAGAGTTAGACACCTTATCAACCACTGCACCCACAATCGGCAGACCAAACTGAAAACTTGCATGGAAAAACGCTTTTGTGGCATAAAGGTATAATAATAACAACATATCAATCAGTAAACTAAACAATACTGATTAAACTTTTAGAACATTTTATTACCCTGAATAAAATATAATACAAGAAATCACAAAATCAGATCACAATTCATAATTGCACAAAATATCAGATCATATACAAATCACATGCACAAAATAAATTTTAGAATCTCGAGAACAGCACCCTCCCCATCTCAAAGCTTTGCTTTACAAATCCCCTAACTTATTGTTTTGCACATGCAAGTTTTGGTGCAAAGGGTTTTTATATTGTTAAAAATGATTTTTTCATAATCATCTGTATTTGAAAGAAACCTAGATGATTTGCCAGCAATTGGAAACATTGTGTGATACAAGGAATCGAGGGAAACTTCAACCAATGAAAGGCATCTATTACCTACTACAAACTACCATCCTCCCTCCCCAGACCCAGAGCTTCAGTTCACGTTTTCCCCATTCCCAAAACTTTAAAAAGTTTTTAGGGAGCCGTCACATATGATAACAATAAGGCACATATAGATAACGTACAATATGAAAAGCAAGTCACGGAGTACCGCACTCATATCCACCAGATTCACAAACTACCAAAAGATAGCTCGTCATATCACAAACAACAAGAATAGTGCCTGCCGGACCGAGAAAAATCCAAATTTCCAAAAACTATTCGCGAAAACAATTTACATTTTTGAGTTCAAGAACTTTTTTTCATTCAGTGCTTGCACACTTGCTACTACTGCAAGCTGTGCTGCTGCCCGCCCACTAGCCCCCGTTCTAACACGCTTTTCCCCACTTACACATATAAAATTTCACAAAAATTTCATAAATCACAAAATTCCAATGGCGGAAGAACGGTTGGAGCGGGGGCGTCTAAGTGGTGGCGGCCAGCAGCACAGCTTGCAGCAGTAGCACGTGCAAGCGATGATCGCCAAAAAGCCAACAAAGGCCAAAACGCAAATGATGAATCTGTAAACAATAATCGACATGTCAAATGAATTCTTCTTTAATATTACAGGTGCAAAAGTCATGCTCCATGTAAGTAAATACATACTCATAAAACTATAGTACTGAACCACGTTTTTTAGCACAATTTTAATGATCATTGCCAGCTGATGAAAATTTAAGCCATTAGCACCTTGTGCTAATAGAAAACCAAGAATTTTTGGGTAAAAGTATACTAATTTTAACGCTTCTTTATGTATTTCTCAGTGACAATTCCTAAGAATTTTTTGGCGCTTCACACCGAATATCACACTTATTCTTAAGTCAGCCCCAGGGGAGCGATTTAAACATTCCATAAGCAATTTTCTTGCAGTTCTAGACCGTGTTTTTTGTACTCGACAAAGATTTTTCCCGATGTACAAAGACTTTAATTTTTGCGACCGTCTTGGTACATGAACAAAGATTTTTGGGAAGACAAAAATTGTAAAAAAGGTCTGAAATTCGCAGAAATTTTTGGCACTTTGCACCGAAAAGACGATTCTTAGTGATTTTTGCCCATAGAAACACAGAAATTAGCTAAAATACACTACCAAAAATCATACAACTGTGTTCACCACACTAATATTGCTACTGTACCATATTATAGTACCCAAAATTTTGTGTGTACAAACTGTAGAAAGATTTGTGGGAAGACAAAAACTGTAAAACGGTGTGAAATTCCTAAAAACTTTTGGTGCTTTGCGCCAAAATGAGTAGTTGTTTGTCCTATATATCTTAAAAATGGCAGGATTTGCATTTAGAATGTAAAAATGTCAAATTTTTCGGTGCTTGGCGCCGTTTTGAGACTATTTCTAGTAATTTTTGGCGTCACAAAGCCAGAAATTAGCTAAAAAAGTACACTAAAAGGTCGAAAAAACCCCGTTTTACCATACTGAAATTGCTACTGTACTATATTATAGTACACAAAAATTTGCATGTACAAAATGTACAAAGACTTTTTGGGACAATCTTTGTACATGTACAAACGGACCTTGGACAAAAAACACTGGTTCTAGAAGTTAAATCAGTATCTTGTTGTTGTTGTAATTGCCGTCACATGCTGTCATCCATCGATCGATCAAAGGTCTAGAGAGGCCACCACACCTGGGCGTGGGGGTTTGGGGGTATGCATCCCCCCAGAAAACCAAAATACCCCCCCCCAGAAATCAAAGCCACCCCCCCCCCAGAATTCACTTTTTGAAAATTTTTTTCGCTTTTTCCGGGCAATTTTTTGATGCCAATGGATAGTGCTTGATGAGAAACGTCGAAAAATGGTGTTTTTATCTCCATACCATCGTTTTTAAAAGGCCATTTTTTGACCTTCAGAAAAAATCTTTGCACCCCCCCCCCCCAGAAATTTCTTGCTGCCCACGTATGGAGGCCACTACTAATTGTGGCCCTTTCCATAAGTCACTGACACGAGCTTGTGTTGGTTGGGATGGACAGTTGAAGAGGTGTCGTGTATCTTCTGTTGCCGCCAAACAACATGGGCAGGTGTCAGGTGTGAGGCCCACTGGAGTCAAGTTTGCTGCGCGTGGACGCCAGCATGTGACTGTAAGCCACGTCTAAGTTGGGCTAAGGTGGATCTTGTTTGGCGAGGTAGCAATTTCTCTTGTGGGGATATATTGGGAGGACGTTCGGTTTATTAGTGGGTTGCGCTGAATGAAACAAAGGCGACAGGCCTGGATAGCATTCTGATGGAGCTTTTGCAGTTGTTGTTGCAGTGGGCGGCTGTTGAGGGTAAAGTTGTGAGGTGCCATTTGACTCTGTCGTTCAAATACATTTTAAGAGTGTTTTTCAGCCAAAAGTTCCATTGCCGCCGTGTAGGTGGTCCAGGACAACCAAAAAGTTGCCTGCACGGATGTTGGTTGTGGAGGCAAGATGCATAAAATTGGTCTTTGTCAAAAGTCAGTTGTGGACATAGACCATCAGCATACGTGCTTTGCTATGTAGATGGTCAATTGGCGACATTTGAAGGCAGCCAGTAATAGTTCTAAGTGTGGTGTTCTGGCAGATTTGGAGTTTGGCAAGATTTGAGGATGTTAGTGTTGGAGTCCAAACTGGTGCCGCATAATTAAGAACCAATCTACAGATTGCCTCTATAAAGCACACCTGGGCGTGGGGGGGGGCTTGGGGGGTATGCACCCCCCCCGCCCAGAAACCACACCCCCCCCCCCCAGAAATCAAAATACCCCCCAGAATTCAATTTTTGAAAATTTTTTTCGCTTTTTTCGCAATTTTTTGATGCCAATGGATAGTGCTTGATGAGAAACGTCGAAAAATGGTGTTTTTATCTGCCTTGCCATCTCGTTTTTAAGGCCATTTTTTGACCTTCAAAAAAATCTTGCACCCCCCAGAAATTTCTTGCTGCCCACGTATGCTTATAAGTTGAGGAGGCAATGTTTCTTTGTTAGAGCCCCATGATCGGCCAGCTAAAGCTTTGATGATGTTGTTTTGTTTCTGAATACGAGATTTCAGAGCTTCAACATGTTGTTTGAAACAAAGACTTGGGTCAAAGAGAACCCCAAGAATTTTAGGGTTCTTAACGGTTTGAAGTCAAGCATTATTAATAAAAATGTTTAGTTCCAGCGAGTGTTGGCGTGTCTCGGGAGTAAACAACGTACAAATAGATCCGTTTCCGTCAAGATTGTGAGGTGGCGCTGCTGAAAAAATGAGGAAATGTCTGTCAGATAGTTGTTCATGTTTGTTTCCATTGTTTTCACATTCGAGTCGCTGGTGAAGATGGTAATGTCGTCAGCGTATGATACGATATGAATGTGTGGTGGTGGCAATGGAAGCTCACAAATGTAAGCATTAAAAAGAGCTGGTGAGATCACCGAACCTTGAGGCACACCCATTCTGGTGATGGCGTAACTTGACGATGAGTTTCTAAACTGACATTTGGCTTCTCTTCCGCGCAAATATGCCACCAGCCAGCGACAAGTCCAACCAGGCATCGTGGAGTCTGCCAAGATCTTGATTAACGTCGTGTGGTCAACTGAGTCAAATGCTTTACTGAGGTCTAGAGCTATAGCAATAGTCCTCTTAGCTGGTTTAGGGCAGTTGAATCCTTGGCAGATTGCTGTGGACAAGTTAAGCAGGGCAGATGTAGTTGAGTGACGTGGTCGGAAACCATGCTGATGAGCCGCAGGTGGAAGGTGTTCTACGATTATTGGAAGCAATAAGCGTTCCATAATCTTTGCTGCTGGGCATAGGATTGAGATGGGGCGGTAAGAGGAGGCTGTGTTTGGTTCTTTGCCTGGTTTGGGAAGTGCAATGATGGTGGAGCGTTTCCAAATAACAGGTAAAGTAGCCATTGATGCAGATAGGTTCAATAAGTCAGTCTAACGTTTGGAGGCCACAGGGGCCCAAATGCTTCAAGAATGGCATGGCAATGCCATCTGGACCAAAAGCTCTTGAGTTTTTGGCTGAGGTGATAGCTAATTTCACCTCGTTGATGGTGAAGAGCACTTTGTTGTAATTGTTTGCTATGTACATGACGGATGATATGGCGTGTAGCGGTAGAAGAAGAATGTTGTCGAACTGCCGTAAATTGTTTTAAGAGCTTTGTGGCGATTTTTCGATTATTAGTTTCTTCACCACTATCAAAACGAATAGGTACATTGTCAATTCCTCGACTTTTCCCATCCAATGATTTTACCGTTGCCCAGAGATGTTTTACGTTAGCTGAGCGATGGTCTAGCGAGGTGACAAAATCGTGCCATTTTCGCATTTTTTCTTGGTCACATTCTTTGACAATAATTTCGTTTATAATAGCAATCCTAGCAGAGGATGGATTAACTGCTCTGATCGAGTCACGTTCTTTAATGAGTCCCTGAATATGGTCTGATAAAGATGGGTTGTAAAGTTTACGACGACCATAAGGTATCGACTTCTTAGCAGCAGCGATTATCGCACGTCGGAGTGTAAGTTCTCTTTCATGGACAGACGAATGAGCATTAAGTCCGCGATGACAGGAGAATTTGCTCAGTAATGTCCGTGAAAAGTTTCCAATCAGCCTTGCTGAAGTTTACATATGTTCTTTTAGCCGATGTAGCATACTCCATGGAGAAGTCGATTTTGACCAAAATTGGTAGATGGTCTGATGCGAGGGTAATTTCTGTGCTCCATTGTAAGGATGATGCTAGATTAGAAGATGCAAGCGAAATGTCCGGAGACGTTGACGCTGTTCGTTTGTTGAGGGAGACGAGTAACGCATTTTTCATTTAAAGGGAGCAGGTCGGATTGGTCAATTAGATCAGCAATTATATTGCCACGGTTGTCATTGATCGTCGAGTGCCATAGGGTTGTGATGGGCGTTGCAAATCGCCCAATATAATGATGTTATCCTTGTTGAAAATATCTGTAAGTGGCTGACTGTATCCGGTAGGGCAGCTGGATGTGGGCGGGATATAGATGTTGACTAAGGTGAAAACACCTCGCAGGGAGAGTAGAGTGAAATGGCAGCACATTCCATAACGTTGTCTCTTACAATAAAGTAGGTAGCTCAACGCTTTTGGTGAGAACATCTTCTTGTATTAGAAATGCTAAGCCGCCACCAATCGTAGTGGAGTTGCGGTTGAAACAAATCAGACGATAACCATATGTTTTAGGATCCTTCGTTTTTGCGGAGAGTTTGGTTTCTTGAAGCAGTGCGATGGCCATAATCATGCTTATTGAGAAAGTCCATTAGCTCGGCGAGTTTGTTTTTGATGCCATTGATATTAAATTGCAAAATATTCAGTGGACGCTTTTGGTTTAGGTTGAGGTATTATCACACACTTAGGGCAGCGGTAGTTGTTCTTACATTGTAGTCGCGAATGTTCCTCAAGACCACTACAGCTTATATTGCTGTGAATCCGCAAGTTGCAATTGGAGCCAATAAACAGAGCTATAATAAGCATTCTTTCCACAAGAGCCGCAGGGAAAGCGGTTCACATGAGTAGGTCCTGGATTTGACTCGACACCAGCACGTAGTAGCAGTAAATGGAGCAGCATGGCTGGTAAGTGCTGCCCCGCATATAAAAACCCAAATCAATCGGTATGAATTTCTCCATGTGCGGAGAGGTTGTACGTCATTTGATCCAACTGTAGATATTGAAGTTGGGACAGGCACACTTGCGTAGATCGTAGTTGATCGACGACGAAAGCGGCAGTGGCTCTTGTCTGTCTAGAGAGGCAAAATCATCAAATTTTTTGGCGCTGCATGACGTAAAGAGCAATTTTGAGCATTTTTTATCACCATAAAGCTCCAGAAATTGACTAATTCACGCTACTAAAGGTCGAGAAACACAGTTCTACTACATAGAAAGTCTTACTGTGCAATATTACAGCAATATTACGAAATACATGACGACTTTTGGGGACCATCTTTATCATGTACAAACGGACCTTGTACAAAAACTATGCCCCACACTCTTTGTTTAAAAACCAAAATGCGCTTAAGAATGAACGCTAACTGTAGATCAGCACAGTTGTTACACTATTCTAGCGCTTATACCCAGGCCCGTAGCCAGAGGGGCGGAGGCAAGGGGAGGGGGAGCAGTGTTTTTTTAGTGTTTGGCAAAGATTTTTCCCGATGTACAAAGACTTTTTGAAACCATCTTTGTACATGTGTAAATATTTTTGAGAAGACAAAAATTGCAAAAAAGTTCCCTAATTCGCAAAAGTTTTTGGCGCTTAGCGCCGAATGAGTAATTGTGTGTCCTATATATGTTTATAAAGGCAGAAATTGCATTTCAAAAGAAAAATGTTAAGTTTTTTGGCGCTTTGCGCCATTTCGAGACAATTCTTAGGGATTTTTGCCCTTAGAGACCCAGAAATTAGCTAAAATACACTACTAAAAGTCAAACAACTCTGTTTTTACCACACTAAAATCGCTACTGTACCATATTATAGTACCCAAAAATTAGTGTGTACAAAATGTACAGAGAATTTTGCGGACCATCTTTGTATATGTACAAATGGACTTTAAACAAAAAAAAAACACTGGGGGAGGGAATTCACCCCCTACAACAAAACCTTGAACAATTTGTTTCTCACGAGCATCCCCAAAGGAAGAAATGAAAAATTCTCGGAGTGCATTTAAACGATCGCCAAAACATGTTTTTTGCTTAGTTTTGAGCTAGTAAACGCAAAATTAGCAGCGCTGTGCACTGGATTATATGTTTTGGTAAAGTTTTGTCCTTTAAGCCGTCCAAACATGGAACAAACACTAAATTTTTCTGGCACTTCGCGCCTAATCACAAATTTTCTTTTTTTTTCTTCATGAAGCAAAAAGTCGAATACAAATATGAAAAGTCAAGAAAATTGTTCAGGGACTGGAGGATAAGAAATCAGTTGTGCGGTAGTTAAAATGACAGAGGTTTTTTGTATAAGTATGACATAGACTGGAACCTTTCTAATTTTTTTCCAAATTTTTCTTATCCAATGTGTAGAGCATGTTGAGAAGCATTCAAAAACGCCCTTTAATTCATCTACTCCCTGGCCCCTAGTGGTCCATGAGATATGAGCTTTAAAAATTTGTCCCCTCCAAATAAAATCCTTGCTACTGGCCTGCTTATACCAGTTCTTGATATAATTGTGGCCCAGAAAGTTTATTTTTCAACCTCGGATTGGTCAGGTCGTGCATCTACATGCAGTGCATATGTTCTTCAGATAAAAGAATTGCTGTACTAAACACAAATGAAGAAGTACAAGTGCTTGTTATACAAGCATTTCCCAAACATAATCCAGGCAAATGACAAAAATGCATGCTAGATCTATAATTTTCTTGCCAAACAGTATGTTATGCAAGAATTAAGCAACTTTTGCCAGATTTTTGTAGCGCAAATTGCTTGTCTCTATGCACCTTTACTTGCGTCTAGGACTGTACATCGTAAAACAAATAGCAAACTGCTAAACAACATTCAGCCGACAAACTTTTGCTAGCATGGAATACAGTAGAATACAAAAATGAACTCCATAAAAAATTTCTGAAATCAGACAGGGAACTGATAATAATTTACATTGAAAGTGGCGTATGCGCTGATTCACATGCTCCCTGAGTGCAGAACGTGTATGTCCACCAGTTCGACTCTCCACACCTGCAAAAGCTAAGACATTAAAATCTATCAGGTAAAAGTTTTTTCAGTAATCTATTATTACCTCTTTTCAATTTCATAGTAGGACGTTTCGCAAACGAGCTCCATTTTTTAATATTCGATGTAACAACGCAGCAATTTTCCGTAGCGACTGAAAATACCAATTTGTATTGTTATATCCTTACACCTAGGGGCATTACCAGCTGGGGGCGGACCGCCAGCCTCCCCTCCCCACCCAGCAACAAAAAATATTCTTATTTTTCACAAGGGTCCCACCACACATGCACATAGGGGGGGTGAGGGGGGTATTACCCCCCTCTGAGGGGTCAGCTAGACCGGTACTGTCCGGCGATTTTGAGCAAACAGGTCTTGTTCTGCATCATTTTTGACATCAAAATCAGTAAAAATGTCAAAATTTTTCAGGCGCTTTGCGCCAGATTAGTACTTTTAAGTACTTTTTACTCAAAAAGCGCCCAAAATTGATAAATTTTTGCATTTTTTAGTGTTAAAAGTGATATAATGCAGTCAAAATGGACTAAAAATGCTTTTAAAATGTGTTATGAACTAGTGTTGTAAAAGATATCTTTATCTTTATCTTTTGTAAGATAAAGATAAAGATAAAGATATCTTTATCTTTATCTTGACGAGTTCTCTTTAATTTATCTTTATCTTTTATCTTTTAGGAAAGTCACAGGCTATCTTTATCTTTATCTTTATCTTTTTGATAGGAGTTTATCTTGCTAAAAAAGGTAAAGTATGTACATAAGTTAGCAGGTAATCCAAAATGTAGGTTTGACGTAGAAATACATTTAGACGGATTCAAGTTTCACTGTAATACAAGAAAGGAAAGAAAAGAGGTAGCTTAAACCCTACGAAGTGCGGCCCAAACTAATGCCTGTATATCGAGGGTGTAGGGTAAAATCCAGAGGACGGAAATGGAAACAGAAACAATGGGCAAAATACGGAAACGGAAACTGTAGTTGCAGTATTTTGCACGCAGTTCCGTTGAGGGGTTTCTCCGCTCTGAGGGTAATCCGAAGTGCCGGGGCTCGGGGTTCCCCTAGTAGGGCCTATCAGGGTCAACACACCCAACCTCTGTTTCCGGCAAAATTTCACCCACTGAAGGGAGTTTAGGGGCTCCAGGAAGTAGGGGTGCCCCATAATTCAATTGTGAAGCTGAACCGGACAATTCTGTCTGGGGTTTCTCCGCCCTGGAGTGGCCTAAAGTGGCGGAACTGGGGTTCCCCAAGTAGGACCTATCAGCGTGAACACCCCAACCTCGTTTCCAGCAAAATTTCACCCGACTCTGGGTGTTTAGGGGCTTGGAAACGGGGTACCACATAATTCAAATGTGAAGCTGAACCCGGTTCTGTTGAGGGTTTCTCCACCCTGGGAGTAGTCCAAAGTGGAGGACCGGGGTTCCTCAAGTAGGAGCTATTAATTTGAATACCCCAACCCCATTTCCGGTAAATTTTCTTCCACTGAAGGGGAAGGGGCTCCACGGAAATGGGGTACCCCGTTAGTCTTAATGTGAGAGCTGGCCCCGGTTCCATTGGGGGTTTCTCCACCCTGGGGGTGGTCCAAAGTGCTGGAAGCGGGGTTCCCCAAGTAGGGCCCATCAGGGTGAACACCCCAACCTCGTTTCCAACTAATTTTCTCCCACTGAAGATAGGTTTTAGAGTCTCCGAAATAGGGTATCCCATTATTCAAATATGTAGCTGACCCCGGCTCCATCGGTGGTTTCTCCGCCCTGGGGGTGGTCCAAAGTGCTGGAACCGGGGTTCCGTAAGTAGAGCCCATCAGGTTCAACGCACTCCAACCCCAGTTTTAGCAAAATGTTACCCATAGAATGGGGGTTTAGGGACTAGGAAACTTAGTAGATCATTATTTATATATGTAACTGACCATGGTTCATTCGGGGGTTTCTCTGCCCTAGGAGTGGTCCAAAGTGAACCGGGTACTGCAAGTAGGACTCATTAAGGTCAACACCCCTGGTACCCCGTTTCTGAACCCCTGAACCCCTTGATTGGAAAATTTTGCCGGAAACAGGAGTTGAGGGTGTTCACACTCATAGGTCCTACATACTTGGTGAACCTGGCTACGGCACTTTGGACTGCCCCAGATCAAAGAAACCCTCAATGGAACAGGGGTTTAGCTTCATTTGAATTATGTGATACCCTGAAGCCTCTAAACCCTCCTTCAGTAAATGAAGAATTTTGGAAAAGGGGTTGGAGGCATACGTGGGCAGCAAGAAAATTCTGGGGGGGTGCAAGATTTTTTTGAAGGTCGAAAAATGGCCTTAAAAATGGTGGTATGGCGATAAAAACACCATTTTTCGACGTTTCTCATCAAGCACTATCCATTGGCATCAAAAATTGCGAAAAAACGAAAATTTTCAAAAATTGAATTCTGGGGGGGTATTTTGATTTCTGGGGGGGGGTATTTTGGTTTCTGGGGGGTGCATACCCCCCAAACCCCCACGCCCAGGTGTGGTTGGAGGTGTTCATGACCCTGATGGTCCCTACTTGCGACCCGGTTCCGGCACTTTAGACTACTTCCAGGGTGGAGGAAACCCCTGACGGAACTACAGGATTTCTCATATAAATAATGGGGTACCCCATTTCAAGTTCTAAGCCCTTCCGTGGGAGAAATTTTACTTGCCAAAAACAAGGGTTGGGTGTGTTTACATTAATAGGTCCTACTTGGGGAACCCTGGTTCCGCCACTTTAGACCACCCCAGGTGCAAAGATACCCACAACGGAACCGGGGTCAGCTACATATATGAATAATGAGGTACCATTTCCCGCGCTAAACCCCCTTCCATGGGTACAATTTTGCCAGAAATGGGGTTGGGTGTTGACCTGATGGTTCCTACCTGGGGAACCCGGGTTCCGCCACTTTGGACTACCTCAAACCGGAGAAACCCCCGACGGAACTGGGTTCAGCTACATGTATGAATAATGAGCTACTAAATTTCTTAGTCCCTAAACCCCCATTCTATGGGTAAAATTTTGCCAAAACAGGGTTGGGGGTGTTGACCACACCTAAGCGTGGGGGAGGGGAGTTGGGGGAAGGAATGCAGCCCCAGAAACCAAAATATCCCCCAGAAATCAAAATACCCCCCAGGAATTCAATTTTTGAAAATTTGTTTCGTTTTTTTCACAATTTTGATGCCAATGGATAGTACTTGATGAGAAACGTCGAAAAATGGTGTTTTTTATCGCCATACCACCATTTTTGAGCCATTTTTCGACCTTCAAAATCTTGCACCCCCCAGAATTTTTCTTTTAACCCACATATGGTGTTGACCCTGATGAGCCCTACCTAAGGGCCCCGGTTC